>JBAGKO010000004.1:20190588-20220370 GCA_037177275.1 Acacia concinna | reverse complement strand
GGGGACACAAGAGATTGCAGTTGATCAAATTGTTGCCATGTTCCTGTTTACAGTTGGCCATGCATAAGGGAACATGATACTACAAGAAGGTTTTAACATTTAGGAGAAACTGTCAGTAGGCATTTCTATTGCTTCTTAGAGGCTTGTCTCAATCTTGCTAGGGAAAATATCAAACCACTTGATCCAGAGTTTCATCATTGTCACACAAAAATAGAAAGTGATTAGGGATATTACCCTTATTTTCAGGATGCAATAGGGGCAATTGATGGAATGCATATTCGGGCTAAGGTTAGGGCTAGTGAACAACCTATATTTATTGGACGTAAAGGATATCCCACACAGAATATCATGACAGTGTGTGATTGGGATATGTGCTTTCCTTTTGTGTTGGCAGGATGGGAAGGCATTGCACATGATGCTCGTGTGTTCAACGTAGCTCTGTTAACTCCAAAATTGAATTTCCCTCGTCCACCTCGAGGTTTGACTTACAATACTTCAATTTCATTACTATTATTTTTGTCACGAAATCTATTAAATTCACATTATCATTAAAATGCGTTTACTTTTGTAGGGAAGTATTATTTAGTTGATTCAGGCTACTCAATCTCATTTGGATATCTTAGTTTGTACAGACGTGAGCATTATCACCTTCCAGACTTTAGATGACAACACGGATTTGAAAATTATCAAGAGATTTTTAATTATTATCATTCAAGCTTGTGGTGCATTATAGAACGAACATTTAGAGTTTGGAAGGCCAGGTTTAAAATATTGAATGACATGCCCAAATACGAGTTTGAAATACAAGTCAAAATAGTTTGTGCAACGATAGCTATACATAATTTTATTTGGGGAACTTCTCATACTGATGATGAATTTAGAAATGGAGAAGTAGCAAATATTACTCCTGAAGACAATGATCTTCATCTTTGAGGGGCATCTTCATCAACTACAAGTTCAAGAGAAATGAATTCTATTCGTGACATAATCAAATACCAACTTGTTATAAGCTTTTCATCCAATTAAAAATGAACAATTAATTATGTATTTTACTATTTTTACTTTTTATAAAAAATTTATTGTGACTATGTGAAAAAATCATCTCACTCTAAATATTGCATAATTATCAATTTTAAAATACATAACAAAGTTTTTTTCAAAGTAAATAAATTCTATTAAAAAAACATTATAAGTTACTTTTCATCTTATCATCCAAACACATCTCCATCAGAAAAAAAAAGTCACTTCTGTTACATTCTATTCAACTACAAGTCATTTCTAATAAGTTACTTTTTTTTCTGAAGTCACTTTTCATCTGAAGCCACTACTCAAACGGCCCTTAGAGCTTCCACCACAAGATACCAAATGTCGTCAAGCTCCAATAATGGTTGCCTGGGAGTTTTTAAGTTGTCTTTGAATCACTCATCAAATTGTCGTTGGAAAAATTGTCCCTATAAGTGAGGAGGGAGAAGGAGTTTCCAACAAGAAGAGCAAGGTTGCAGACTCGACAAATGTGGTTTAGGTCCTCAAACCCTGAGTTACAACATTCACAACACTTATCGGTAGACATATGCCGCCTTAGAGCCTGTTTGGCAAGAGCGTTCAGGGGCGTTTTTTGACTTTTCTACAGAAAAAAAGTAGCTTTTGGCAAATGGAGTGTTTGGCAGGAGTTTATAGAAAAAAGTAACTTATGTCCAAAAGTTACTTTTTTTCATAAGTTAAAAAAAGTGGCTTCTCAAAAGAAGTCACTTTTTCTATCTCTCATAAGTCACTTTTTCTTACTCTCAATCCAAACACAAGTAACTTCTACTCCCAATAAGTCAATTTTTCTACCTTCCATCCAAACACAATTGACTTATGATAAGTTACTTATTTCTAAAAGTTCCTTATCATAAGCCATTTATAAAAATAAGTCACTTTTCATAAGTCACAGCTAAGCGGGACCTTACTCTCACAGTTGGTAGTAAGTCTATTATGCACTCTTTTATTTTCTCAAAATAAATATGAGTCCGTTTTGTTATAAAAGTAAAGCAAACTTGATATAAGAAGCAAGAAAATGAAATGAAGGAAGCTATATCTAAGAACCAAGAAAATAGAAGAGAGAAATGAGTGGAATGTTTCTCATTCACGTATGATCTCTTACAATGCTCTCCAATCTATATTTATAGGCAAATTCAATCTCAAATTGTCAACATTAGTGGCAAATGTTATTGTCAAATTTCATGATGAAGTTTGTGGAAAATGATGGTCTTCAATGTTGAAATTGTTGGTCTTCAATGTTGAAATTGTTAGAACAAATCTTGGTGGATAAACATAGGGGAGAAAGTATAAAAGAGTATTAGATATTAACTAGAGTATAAGTCAATGGGCATCCACATAAATAATATTCATAACACCTTTGTTTTTTTAAAAGACTACTTTATTAAATTCAATCTCAAATTGTCAACATTAGTGGCTAATATTATTGTCAAATTTCATGATGAAGTTTGTGGAAAATGATGGTTTTCAATGTTGAAATTGTTGGAACAAATCTTGGTGGATAAATATAGGGGGAGAAAGTATAAGAAAGTATTAGATGTTGAGTAGAGTATAAGTCAATTGGCATTCACATAAATAATATTCATAACACCTTTGTTTTTTTAAAAAAGACTACTTTATTCTTTTCATGGGCTTACATTTTATTGATGTGTTAGAGGCCTTATATACGCCCAACTCTTTTTCGCTTCACTCCTCTTTTTTACAAACAATTGTTTTTTTTTTTTTAATTTCTATATCGTTTTTCTCTTCATTCTTTCTACAGTTTTTTTAAAAGGCTTCATTTTTAAGAAAATTCAAGAAAAATTAAATGAACCAAAACAAAAGTTTATTTTGCTCATTCTCCTCAATCAAAGTATTGCCCCAGAAAAAAGATGCATACGGCAGAAATACTGCCAGTACAACATTGGCAAACTCAGGTTTCATTCGAATGTATAGCAAGCAAATGACTGAACCGGAAAGCCGATTTGCCTTGTGAAGTGTGGGCAGCTAAGTTTTTATTCTACGAGCCACTGCTTACTGAACACAGCTGGAGCAGTAACAGCAATTGATGATGACTGTGACCAGCGACTCCTGAACTTTCCAGAAACAAGAGCCAAAGCCTTGATAGCAAATTCAAATAACAATCCTAAAAGGCAGATGATATACTATCAAGTATTAACAAGTAGTATTTCTCTGGAAGATCGTAGTTAAAGAAACAAATAGGCAAGTCATCATCTCTGTCAAGGTGCTCATGTCCTTGACTGTGACCACTTGGATATGAAAATCATTTTCAAGTCGGCATACGGATGCCCAACATCCGTTGTGGATTCTTAAACACTTGCAAATTAAAATTAAGGGAAGAGTAATACGATAGGATCATCAACGGGCATAGAATGTCACCTTGCATTTGACCATTCAAGTCATGATGATAAGTTCAGATTTTAAACTTCACATACGTCCTAGAATATTGCCTCAAATACAACTCTCCACAAGTTACCAAGGCATCACAACGAAGCCAAATTTCAGGAAGTGGAACCACTTAACACTTAAATATGTAGAGAACTATACATACGAGGAAAATAGAATGGAACATAGGAACCAATTGCCCCTGACAATGCAGAGTAGGGGATAACCTCATGATCGGCTACAAGGAAATGAGGTAAACTAGGTTCGAGGATATATAACAACAATGATCATGGACTTTTCTTGTGTTCTGTACATTTCAAAGCAGTATTCAGTTTGGTCTTAACTTTACGCCTTTCCATACCCTAGAGTAAGCTCCAAATCATCTAATCCCACCTCTTGTACTATTATCTCACCCTCCCACGGTTTCACTCTGCCGTTCTCAAACTCAAAGTCTGATCCTCGCCCCTTCTCTGCAGCATGAGCAGGATTCCAATGTGTGCCTCCATTCAT
Organism: Acacia concinna; assembly: GCA_037177275.1. NCBI lineage: Eukaryota > Viridiplantae > Streptophyta > Magnoliopsida > Fabales > Fabaceae > Acacia > Acacia concinna. The sequence goes on along the minus strand of JBAGKO010000004.1, from coordinate 20,216,437 downwards.
ATCTAAGGAATTCTGATGAGAAATTTGCTGAACCATCGGTTTCATAAGGTTGAAGGTGGGAGAAGGAGGAGCAACGGAAGCACCCGTCGCTGCCTGAAAATGGACCCATCGACCAGAGTTCACTGTAGAAGCATCGGACTCGTCACATTCTGGGATAGTCGAAGCTGCAACATTGTGACGGCGAGTAGGACTTGATGGGGCGGAGGCAGCAAAAAGTGGGTTGCAGAAGGATTTATGAGAGCCATTGGAGAGAGACTCAAAATCTGATTTTCTCTTTGAACTTCTGGAGGACGGAGAAGAAAGAGGTGGCGTCACAGGAGCGCTGTTAGATATCCTGAGAGGGGGAAGGTTTGCAGGAATAGAAGCTATATTTCGAATGAATGGGATCAGAAATGAAGAGGGATTTCCATCAATGCGAGTGGGACTAGGGAAGGAGGACGAAGATGGGCTAGCATGATAGGACGGCACAGGGCTTGGGAATGACGAAGATTGTGGGCTTGGCTGTATGGACGAACAAGCACTGATATTAGCTGAAGTTCCTCCATTCTCATTTGGGGGTGGCCTGCATCCCTGTGTGAAATACATATCTTAAATTAGATGTTGGACAACATGCTTCAGAAATACCATCATCGTTTAATTCAGAGTCTAATATTCAAAACTAAATGGTAATAACAAATGCTATGAATCCAACAGGCACAAGGATCGATTCTGTGGGAGAATCAGCATGCTTAAGAGAATTAAAGATAACTTGTCTGATTAATTCTACACTAGTGAAATGTTAAATAAGTTAGGTCATATTTGCTGCAGGATCAACACCCACAAAATTAATTTCATGTTCGACGGTGAAAACAAGAACTCCTTGACAGCAATCAATTCAATCGCCTAAACACGGTCTCGTTTTCGATTTACTCCCACCCGCAGTTCAGCAAATCTGATCATGGAGGGAAAGGTCAGAAGGGAGGAAAAAAGAGACATTGGTGTAACAACCAAACTGCATGTAGATCTTGGGGGATACCGGTAAAGCAGTTTAGAGAATAATTTTATTAGCGAATCGACAGATATCATATCATAAGGGAAAGAGAAGGAAGCGAACCTTTCTGTAGGTAGTTCCATCCTCCTCAACGATCCAACCAGCTTCAGAACAGAGGGCCTTCAAGACCTCGTTGTTGTCACAGTGCTTGGGAAGCTTATAGTTCCCTTGAGCTCTAAGGCCGGCATAGATCTTGGCAGCAATTGCTCTTCTGCGTCTTTCCCTCTTCTTATTGTTTTCTCTCTCTTTCAAAGTGGGCATCCTCCCTGAAGATCCTCCGCCGGTCATCGCTCCGGCGACTCTCACCTCGCAGGATGGGGCCGCCTCTCGATCTATAATTGTATAGGAGAGACTTGCACGGGGCACTCTTCTCTCTCTCAAAATGAAAGACAAGCGGACAACGCTCTATCTGTTCGAGTCTCTGCACAAAAGAGGGATGCGGCATCCTTTTTAGATTATTTGGTAAAATGGGATATTTGGTCTAGAAGTATTGCGCTAATTTTTTTTTTTTTTTCAGAAGTTTTAAAAGGAGTGTAATTTTGTCAATTGATTAAATATATTGCCGCTATTCACTTTATTTTTGTTAAAATAAAAATTTAATCTAAAAATTATAAATTCGTTCACATGCCATTTAGTTTATTTTTCTTAAAATAAACATTTGTATCAAAAATTTATTTATCATTTAATTTATCTTTTCTAAGAGTTTTAGTATAAATTTTCACGTGAGTAAAAATACAGTTTATGACTGGTTGACTGCCACTCAATATATTTGATAAGACTAACGGTTAACTAATGATATGGATAAAATTACCCTATTTATAAAACTTTCAGGTAAAATTGCCCCTAATACAATACTTTTAAGATAACAAGATAATTTTAACCTTTACCCTAAATTATTTGCTGGCTGGCTTTCTTTATTTCCCCATTCCCTGGCAATCACATGAGGCATACATTTATTTTAGTTTTTAATCCAAAGTTTGGCCTTCCTGGTTTAAAGCTTATAAAAACCAATAACATAGTTTCACATTTTATTTTCTCATCGAATCGAATCCATCACCTCATCTCCACGCGGATAACATATTTTATTCCTAGTCATTTCTGCCTCCATTATCTAGTTAAATTATTCGTCTGGTCACCAGATACTATTATATTGTAAATGTAAATGTAAATGTGGGAATATAATCACATGTGTATGACTTGTATGAATTAAAGAGATAAAACTCATGTCAGGTATTTACTTTATTCTGTAAATTACAATGACAAAACGGTTTTTATCTTTAATCCAAAGAAGCACGTAATAATATTAATAGTAATTTACCGTGGCTGCAGAGAAATGTGTGTTTTCCTGTGATTTGTTGACCGGATGGGTCAGAAATGGATTCATCTGGTAGGACTAGCGTCCAAGGGGGAAACTGGTAAACAGGTGGCCCAACTTTACGCTGCTGTCCATAATACTAGTAATTGAGACGAGACGAGCGAAACTGTGCGTGCCCGGAGATTTTGGGAATTGAAATGCAAGTCGTAAGTAGGATCATCAAGAAAGCAAGCACACAGACGGTACCTAGTAGTAACAAACTAGGGCTCAGGATGTAATGTCTCATAATCATGTTTGAAAGCCTTTAATTTAATACGTGAAAAGAAAGAACATGGTTGGATAACCTTAGTGAAGGTCTGAAGGAGCCTACTTGTCCCTTCCCTTGTGAAGTGCACATGATGTGTTGGTTAAGAGCTGTGGCAAACTTAGCACGCGCACAGTACATCCTATCTATCTCGTAGCATAGCTTCAGTGGGCGCTGGCATTCCGTAAAAAGATCGCTACCTAAGCCTACCACACCGCATATGCCCAGAAGAAAATAGAAACCTTTCTGCACAAACACCATTATATTATATATGGTACCATGAAATTGGGGAAAACTAGAAAGGAAATAGGAAAAGCGGGTGATTAATATTGCTCACATGAGTGTCAGTAGAAAGTAAAAAACTGGAAATGAGGAGTACGATTCTACATGATATAATTGCGAAGTGGATTTTATGATATGGCATCTGCTTTTATTAGTGGTGGATGGTGTTCAGGTTTATTTGTGCGAAATTTCATTTGGGTGAGCAGGACGGACACGAAGAAGCATAGCCAAAAAGAGGTGCCGTAACACAAGACCGGTCAAAGTAAGTGTGTGTGTGTGTGTGTGTGTTGAGACTTGACTTGAGAGGGAGCTTCACAACCACACACAGAACAATTGCAAAATTGTTGGGTCGTTGGATCAGAGGCGGTGCAGCAACCACAAAATGGGACCACTACCCAGTGTGAACCCAAATGGGATGGGCAACAACAAGAGGCAAATAAACAAGGGGAAAAAGAAAAAAGAAAAGAGGACCACTGATTCAATGAAATACGATAGCGCCTCCCTTGTTGACAAATCACAACGTATTGTATTTCTTTCATATTGCAGTTCTCCTTTTTATATATATGAAACCTTAATTATATTATGTCTTGTTTTAAACACACACACATATATATATATATATATCTACCTCATTAGACGTTACCGGCGTGGCGTATAATGATTAAATGGTGGTGCATCTGAAAAAATATTATACCTTAACCAACACGTACAATTATATATCAATCAAGCTACTTTTAATAATTACATTTTTTATACAAGTTATTAATAATGTGCTATGGGAGATGTATCATTCACGCGCATGCAGTGGGACAAACAATGCAAGGACTACATGAATAGACCCTTCCCTTCCCTTCCCTTCCCACTATGATACCATAAATGGGCCCACCTTGGCAATTGGATAGATTGATACTCCCCACCACATTCCTTCACGCTTCACCCTCAATAATTCAGCACTGCCACTCAGATTACGCCACTACTCTTAATAAACATATACCACTACTGTACATGAGATAAGAAATTAAACAACAAGCATTATTATTATTATTATTATTATTATTATTATTATTATTATTATTATTATTATTAGTTGTGTGTTAAGATTTGCGGAATCTCCGGTACTCAATCAAGCAGGTTTCATTCATTATTGGTATGAATTCAATACATACAGGCTGCAAAATTGGCCACAAGGCAATGTTTTAGTTTTATTTATAGTTAAGGGTAAAAAATACCATATGTTTTTATTCAAAGATAAGTTTATATGTGTTTTGAATATTCAAAAAATATCAATGAATTTTAAAAATAGGTTTAAAATTATCATTACTAATACTTAATGGCTGTTAATTATTTAATCAAGTAACAATCAAGGTGTGAAATTTTGATTCAGATATTGATAGGTGAGCTAAGATTCATGGGCATTCTACTAATGTGTAGTTGTGGTTAATATCAAAATTTCCTTATTAACATTTTGTTCGTCGATTTTAGTCATAGTTTGAATCATCTTCCTTCATCTTCACTGTCAGAATTTGATTTGTGGCTGTGGCTGAGTTTTTGTTTGTGTTTTGATCATTGCAATTGTATGAAGTTATCATTACTTATCTTAATTTGTTAACGCCCATATCAGGCTTTGTTCACAATTTGAATATAAACAATGCTACTTGTAATATGTCAATTAACATCCTTATTAGGTGTTATTGACAAAATCAACAAGTGCCGGAAAAATTATATAAAAGGGAAAAGAAAGTTATGGCATATAATCAAAATTAGGGTTTTAACCAAATAATTAATGACCGTCTAGTATTGGTAACATATTTGGCAAATTTAAACACATTTTTAAAGTTTATGGGTATTTTTTAACATTTCGAAAAGTGTATAGTACAAAATTAATGACTATCCAGTATTAGTAATGGAATTGACAATTTTGAACCTATTTTTAAATTTTATGGGCCTTCTTAAATATTTAGAAAAATATATGATATTAGATAAATTTTAGGTAGAAATATATAAGTATTTTTTGCCCTTAACTTAAATCAAAATGGGCAATTAATAGCCGTCAAATATTAATAACGAAATTTACAATTTTAAATCTATATTTAAAGTTAATGGGCATTTTTAAACACCTAATATATATATATATATAATATTAAATAAACTTTAGTTAAAAAAACATATATTTTTGAGTCCCACCTTTTGCTTGTGAAGATATATAGCTCAGTTGATGGGCCACTTGCAGGGAAGAAAAATTGGGAGCGCGAAGTGTGTGCGTGTGAAAGAAATGAGGAGCAGAGAAGAGGAGGATTATGAATGATACGGACATTGATGGAGAGAGTGGGGTGCACACGTGCGAGCCAAACAGAAAGTCAGAAATGCGTACAAACTGGGGGCCACTGTCTTTGTCCCCTTCAATCCTCTCCACGTGACTCTGGGCCCCACCTCTCCTCTACATGTCCCCCTCCTCCCCTCTTTTACTTTTTCGCCCTATCTTGCCCTCTTCAGTGTCTATTTGGGTAAAAATAATTGTAATAACAAGTGACTTATAAAAAATGGTTTTAAAAAAATAGCGATTTATTAAAAATTATTTATATTTAAAAAAAAATAATAGAAGTTACTTTTCTTTTAAATGGAGATGTGTTTGGGTGATAAGTAGAAAAATAATTTATTATTTTTTATAAGACCTTTTATTTTTATTAAAAACTTGATCATATATTTTTAATTTGATAATTATAAAATATTTAAAGGGAGATTATTCTTCTCATATGGTGACAATACACATATTAATTGTTCAAATAAAGAGTGTGGGTACTGTCAAGGAGAAGAAGTTCACGTGGAAAGAGAAAGACAGACATCGGATATAAGTAAGCTTTATTAGCTATGAAATAAGTTATTTTTCTACTTAAAAATCTATTTAAAAAAGTAACTTATTTATGATAAAAAATTGCTTTTTAAAATCCCCAAATAGGCACTTAATCTTACTTCAACTGCTTCAAAAGTTCATCACTTATATTTTTTACCAAACAAAATTACTAATGCGGTGGTGCGCACTCATTAGGGGTGATTTCGTCCGTTTAAAGAAAAACAAACGCACCTATGATCTCTTCCATAAAATAATTAAATATATTTATTTATCAGGAAAATTTTAATTTAGAGGTGGACGGTCGCATCTGTTAAGACGCGAAAACACAGCTGTGGTTAGGTGCGGAGTACGAGCCTCGCATAATTATTCATGTCATTTTAAAAGCCTCTCATATGCTCGCTCACATTCCAATGACTCAAGGGAACATTATTTTTGGTTAATTTGAACACGTGTTACCCTTTTAGTTTTTGGATCTTTTGGCCTAACAGAATCTTACTATTATAAAGGATGATGAGAAAAAAGACGGGAGTTTACATTACCGAGCCTCCTTCAACAAAAACAATCTCATTTTCATATCTCATAAATAGGGGAGACTTTTAAATTATTGTCAATAACTTCCATAGTCATTAAATGTTGTTTCATATAAAATTATTTGATTTATTTTTGAAGTATTGAGTCAAGTTTGAGCAGTAGTGAGGCAGATGATGAAAATTGGGAAGCCAGCCTTGTCGTATGATAAAGCAAAGGGCGGCTTCATGGCATCCAAATTCCAAAGTCATGAAAAAGCCCAAAAAGGAATTTTCAGCCTCCCCTTGCCCTCCAAAGTCTGAGCAGGCCAGTGGAATTCACCTCGAGAAAGTTTTGCCTCAAAGCCCAGAGACTACCAAAAAAGCCCAGTCCAGCCCAGACCATCCATTTTATTGTCTAAAAGTCAGCTCGCCGCACCCATACGGCCATACCCAGGCTAGTCCATCAATCTGACAAAATCGTCCCAGCCGAAACAGAAGGTCTTAGGTTACCAATGAGCCTTGCAGAAGATCCGAGCTAATATTTAAATTCTTGTTATAAGAGGTATACATATTTAGTGTCTAATAGTATATGGAGCGTGATTGCCTACAAATACAAGGATACCTGTGCTTAGGGAAAAAACAGAAGCACTCAATCAGGGGCATGTGGTTGAGTGGTAAAGACCCATATTCTCTTAACCAAAGCTCAAGTTTGATCCCTGCTTGTGCATAAAAAAATGTTAAACTCCCTAATTCCACCTTTTGATGTGCCTACAATTAGCAAATCTGAATTAGGTTGGACCTGTTGAGTTCTTCTAGTTCTCCTAGCGTTGACATGAGATATCAAGGTGAGAAAACAATATAAAAAAAAAAAAAAAAACAGAAGCGCTCACGTTTAAATTAAATTGACTTGTTTAAACAAGTAATCGTGCTTTAATAAATGTAAGTTAAAAGTAAAAAAATGTGTGACTATAACAGACAAATTCTATAAAAGGCAAGTGTATCAGTCGTTTACTGCTAAATAAATTTAAATATTTGTTTGGAAGTGTTCTTTTTAAGTGTGCAGCACAATAATATTTTTCAGTTTTGAGCTTAAATTCAAAATTTCCTATTTCTGAATGCCATTTCATTTCATAAAATTAATCGGGTGTGGGAAATTGAATTAATTACGTGAGAGAAACGTTAACGTGGACGGTAAGGTGGAGGTCCCCAATAATTGTTAGCGATATGATGATCTCAGAACTCTGAAACTGTGAAACATCAAAATGAGGGAAAGATTGGCCAAAAATGAGGGAAACAGTACACCTCTCCCTCCGTTTTGGAAGGCTCCAGTCATAGGATTTGCTCTGTTCCTGTAACTGTTAACCGCTAGAAAGGGGCTTTCCACTTTTTTGATTTTCTTTCAGGGTCTCTTCTCTCCGATACACCCCCAGATTCTGTGCATATTGTGCGTAATTATTCCCTTTTTTTGTTTTAATTATTATTATTTTCTGTTTCTTTTAAATAATATTGCTGACAGTATTAGTATATATGGTAAAGCGCCAAAATTCAAGGCGGAGAGGGAGATCCACCATTAACGCCGGATATTGAATCCGCATATTGTCCCGATGCGTCTCACTCGGGCCCCCAGACACCGTGGCGGCGCTCTTCTTCGATCCGTACTTCCGATTTACGGTCTCAAACGTTCAGAAACCATGAAGTGAGTTTTCCTTACAGAGTCAACTCTCTCTTTTTAAACACAAATCATCTCTTCTCGCATATATTCCATATCTGTGCTTAATTATATCATACATTTTCCTATTTTTGTCGATTCTCTGCTGCATTCACACCTTTTGCTGTAGATAATCGTGCTGCCTGTGTACCATTTCTCTGTTTCTTTTCATGGCTTCTGCTTGTAAAATATGCGGTCCTTCAACTCATTATGAGAAGACAGAATCTAGTATTCAAGAGGATCATTTTACTATATGCAGTGGAATCGAAAGAATTTTGTGCCGACCGACCTGGTGATAACATTTGTTAAATGGAAAAACAAGCTTTTGGCCCAAGGTCAACGGCATAAGTATAACGCCACCTCGCGGATTCAGTTTCTTCGTACATTCTAATTTTTATATCGTATATGTGGGCCAGTAAGTTGCTTTTAGACTAGGAAAGTCATACCCACTGGAAAATGTAAACATTTGTTCATCTGTTTCAATCTTTATGAAGCCACGGTCCTGCAAAACAAGAAAAGGGTTCAATTCCAAAAATAAAAATTAGAGCAACGAAACAATACAATCAGGAAAACCAATCAACTTCCATGAAGAACAATTTGCTAAATCTTTGATGGGAAAACCAGTTTGCTGCCCTGAAGCCTAAGTTTCTTCATTTTTTTTCCGCCTGGGATGTCAATAATGGTCAAGACTCAACACAACTATTAATCCTATAGGAGGTTTGATCTTTTTCTGCTAAACTTCATATAGTTCATTATTAGGGAATTATGAAACTACCAAATTTGAAGGTTGAAACAGCATTACAAGGATTTTCTGCTGACATGTGACATTTTATCAATTTTGTTGTGCTTGGAAGAGAAAGGGATTCGTTCTCTTTGAGTCAGCTTATGAAAATTTGTTTCTATTTTAGCAGCCTCTTACATGGAGATCTTGAGTGTGAAAAATGCCTCTTATAATTACAGGCTAATAACAATAATTTGTAAGAACCATCATTTGTAACAATGGAGAATGGACAACAAAATTCCTTTTCATACGGAGAAATGACTACTGGCTATAGAGTTTGGAATAAACTAAAGCTAAGACATAAAATGATTCAGAATCCACGCTCTTGGGATTTTCCAAAACAGTTTTTTTTTTTTAAAATAATTTTCTATGAAAATGAGGTCCAAGTCCTACACTACCTTTATCCTATTGCACGCGCTGTTTTGTGATTTTCTCTTATTCTTTCTGCGCCTGATGTGAAATGGCGATATGCTGCAGTAGTTACCGGTGCCATTTCTTTGACATTTTCTATTATATTCTGGGAGGTTTCTTTCTGCATTAACAGTAGCCTTTATCTCAGCCATCTCATCCATTTTGACAGAAGAATACAGATTTTTGGTGTCTCCCTCTCTCTTATTCTTATCAACTTGGCTGCCATTATGGAGCGTGCTGATGAAAATCTCCTTCCATCTGTTTACAAAGAAGTCAGTGAAGCATTTAATGCTGGACCATCTGATCTGGGGTACCTCACATTCATAAGGAACTTTGTGCAGGGCTTGTCATCTCCCTTGGCAGGTGTACTTGTTCTAAATCATGATCGGCCCACAATTCTTGCCATGGGAACTTTCTGCTGGGCTTTATCTACCGCTGCCGTGGGTGTTTGCCACGATTTTCTGCTGGTTGCATTCTGGAGGGCAGTGAATGGCTTGGGTTTGGCAATTGTGATTCCGGCACTCCAATCTTTTATAGCTGACAGCTACAGTGATGCTGTGAGGGGAACTGGGTTTGGACTTCTAAGCCTTATTGGTAATGTAGGAGGCATAGGAGGTGGTGTTTTGGCCACGGTCATGGCTGGGCAGCAATTTTGGGGCATACCAGGATGGCGATGTGCCTTCATTTTAATGGCATCGTTGAGTGCATTAATTGGATTCCTGGTTTTAGTATATGTGGTCGATCCAAGAAAAATAAATATCAAGGCTTCTGATAATAGTCAGAGTTCAGATAGGTAATAATATTTTCAGTTAACACTCGAAATTCAGGCCATATTGTTATCTTCATTCTCATACATATTGATTCTTAAAAATTACTTTTTAGATGATAGGATAAATACTATGACATCAACATAGTTATATTTGTTGTAAAGTCAACAGGTAGGACCCGTGTTTTACCTTGTAAATCTGTCTATTGTTTTCATTTCACCGTGTAAACAGAATACAATAGAACTCGCAAATGTATGTAGCCGTAGAAAAACTTTTTAATCCGTTTATCCTTGTAAATCTGTATACGGTTTTCATCCTCTGGTAAAATAAATATACAAACAACTAAATGCGTCGTTGTTTTTGTCATTTTGTAATAGTTGGTAAATCAGCTGCATGTATGAAGCAGGGATGAACTTATGGAGAAGGGCAATGCAAGTACAGCATCAATTTGGATGGAATCTTGGACTGCCATGAAAGCTGTGATGAAAGTGCAAACATTTCAAATCATTGTTTTACAGGGCATTGTTGGCTCACTGCCATGGACTGCCATGGTATTCTTCACTATGTGGTTCGAACTAATAGGTGAGCACAAAAGCAGCAACATTGCGAACATTTTTTAGGATCAAGTGCCGATTACTCTACCAGAATCTCGAGATGTGAGAGTGTTAACTAAGTTTCTCAAAGTTGCATTTGGTACACAGGGAGGGAAGTTGGGCCCAAGAGTTCAAAAGAGGCACTAACCCAATAAAGCCAATGAATTTAACGTTACGAAATGAAACCTTTTTCCTTTTTGGAAGCTTAAAAATTGTAGAAAATGTGGCCCAACTAAAGTGATATGTGACGACTTAATTGATTTTGCAGGTTTTGATCACAACAGTTCAGCAATACTCCTTAGTCTCTTTGCAATTGGATGTGCTGTGGGATCTTTTATCGGCGGATTGATAGCTGATAAGCTGTCTCGTAGATATCCCCATTCAGGACGTATCATGTGTGCACAATTCAGTGCTTTTATGGGTATTCCATTCTCATGGTTTCTTCTGAAGGTGATCCCTCAGTCAGTAAACAGCTTTGCCATGTTTGCCATCACTCTCTTGATAATGGGTCTATGTATAAGCTGGAATGCTGCGGCTGCAAATGCTCCCATGTTTGCAGAAGTGGTCCCCGTAAAACACCGGACCATGATCTATGCATTTGATCGTGCTTTTGAGGGATCATTTTCTTCAGTTGCAGCTCCCTTGGTGGGAATTCTTTCTGAGAGGTTGTTTGGGTATGACTCTAAGTCTGTTGATTTTGCTAGAGGATCTGCTCCAGAGGCTCTTGCATTGTCCAAGGGCCTTCTTTCCATGACGGTTGTTCCCTTTGGATTGTGCTGTTTGTGTTACACGCCATTATATTATATTTTTAGGCGAGACCGTGAGAAAGTTAGAATGCTAACCGTCTTGAAAGAGTCCGAGATGACATGAGAGGGTTTGTTTCTTCTACTGGGTTGTTGTTTCCTCCTCCCACGTTTCTCAGTATATTCGTGGCTTTGGAAATTGTCTTCATTTGTTGTGATTCATAGATTTTTGTTGATGACAGTTTAACGGCTCCTTTTTAGCGAGGCCTACAAGATTACCTAAAGACCCATTTAATGGATTCTTAACACATCAGAATATTGTTAGGTCTGTTTTTTGAATTCAATGATGTGGTTTTCTCTTGAAAATTTGAAAAACGTGGTCAAGAGAATTTATTAGACTCTCTGGGGCTAAAGTTTTGTTAGTCAAGTTCCCTTCACATTCTGGACAATTGTGATCTCTAATTTTTTTTTCATGTTCATATATTTCAGGAGCTTTGGTAAGTATTGTAGAATGCAGATATAGTGAACGTGAATGTAAGAAGTGGAATGTTCACAGAACCTTTAACAACCCTGTAGAATGTTCATGAATATAAATCCTATATTTTACTGCAACTTAGTTATGAAACTGAAGAATTACAAATTCATTATAGCCTTATTTGTTATAATTTATTAAGGGCAAATAAGATCTTATACACAAAATATGAGAAAAATCTTTCTCACGTACTTACTTCATACTCCATAAATAATATCTTATTATTCTCAAATAAATTATTTCACACGAGCACATATGTGAAAATAGTTTAAAGAATTTTATTGGATTATATCTTAAGCTCCAGAGAAAGTTATCAACACAGAATGATAACTTCTTAACCGGCGTTCCCACATTTGCATTCTCTTTATATTTTTTGACTTTTTTCTGCTTTCCCAATACTTAAAACAGTATAATCATAGTACTACATTGGGATAGGTAAAAGCTAATCAATTTATTAAATCAATGTGCCTTTTAAATTATAAGAAGTTCTGGCCAAAAAAAAAAAAGAATTATAAGGAGTTATCCAGAGTTGAAAAGCACATGTGCAATTACCACACCTGGTAGGAATCAAACCTGGGTGGCAAGCGGAAATACTTACTAGTACACTATGACAACATGAATGGTAATAACCAAATCTAAGCAATTAATTAACCATTGTGGTCCAAGTGTTTGCCAGACAATCTACGCAGCAGGGATTTTGAGCTGTAGCTTATACTCCAAGTTTCTCACATAGATTCCATTAACTCCTCCAATCACATGCGACTATGTATTATATTTATTACATTTGAGTATATAATTAAAAGAGAGAAAATACTTATAATTTCAACTTTGGAAAAATCTCATGTTTGATGATTTCTTTTTCTTATTGTATTCCTACCATTATATTAAAAATTGAGTGGTTAAATTAGCTATCAATTATACAGATTAAATTTTAAATATTTAAATTTGCAGGTTTGTATTTACAAACATATTAATAATTTTATTTCCAATATTTAATTTTAAATTGATAAATGCAAGTTGGATGATAATCTTACTCTATGTAATGGCATTAGTTTTCTGAAATTTACTTGCGTGCTGTGACTGGGAAAAGTAATGCCCCAAAGCCAATTGGCCTTTGACTTTTGAGTAAAATCAAAAACAAAAAACGAAGGTGATGAAAAATGTTATTGAAATGGTCAAATAGATAGACAGAGTTACCAATTTCCAAGAACTTGCGATAGCTTTAATTAACTCTTGGCCTTCATCATCTAAATTGAATAATGATCTTTGTTTGTTATTAGTTTTATGGGGTGATGTCACAGCATTCTTGTTTATAAATTTGCTTCCTATTTTTCTATACAACACACTGACACATTGGGTCACAAAAAAAAATAAACATATTGACCATAAAAGTAATCAGAAAAGGAAAAAAAAAAACCGTGGCGGGCGAAACAGCCACCCGCCAGTCAACGACTTAACAGTTTATACTATTTGAGCATTGTACAGCTTCCCTCGAACTTTCGTGGCTGGCCATTCCCACTTCGCGGGCTTGGTTTCTCTCCCTGTCAAAATTGTCAAAATCCTTTTTGACAGAGAGAGAAAGACATATTTGTAAGAGGGAAAAAAAAATTGAAGGGGTCCCTCTCTTAATTTTTTTTTCCACATGAGATGTATCTTTCTCTCTGCTAAGCCCACTGTCCTCATTCTCAATCAAGTCCCTCTCTTTGACTCCCTTCCTTAGCATTGGCTTCCAAAGCGTTTGTTCCGATTTGAGGATCAAATCCCCGATCGTCGTGATTTCTCCGTAATTGGGGATTTTAGCTCATCTCGGGTTCCCACCCAAGTGGCAGCTTGGCCTCGCTGCCGCTATTTTACTTCAATTCGCGCCTGTTAACTTTTCCTGAGATTTCATCTTAATTCCAGGTAATTTAACATTTCACTGGCACCTTTTGATTTGGGCAGCTTCAGTTTACCTTCCGATCGGTTCCTTAGATCTGGCCAAAGGTAAATCGTCTATCATTCTTATTTCTCAAGCTTCTCACAGATCCGAGTCGTCCCATCCTTTGAAAAAGTTCATATTTTTGGGTCATTTGCTGAAATTCGAGTCTTCTCTTAGTTAATTTGAGGAAGGGATAAGAGAAAGTGAATCCGAATTTTACTTTTACGCATCTCAACCTACCTTAGAAGTTGAGTGTTATCTTTTTGTGCTTTGCAGCTCCCTATTCGTCATGATGGGAGGACAATCCAGCAAGACGAGTAAAGATGATGTCCCTTTACCAATCAGAATGGGTAACAATTCCCAGTTCGCGGCTGACCTGAACTCGTACGAAACTGCATGTGTGACCGACCCGAAATTGCAATCTTTCGACGCCGACGTTAAAGAGCGAACTAACCGGGTGATCAACTCGCTTGCCAATGGGGTTCAGACTTGCTCCTTATCTCTTGATTCCCTGAGAGAAGTGACTGATACTCTGCTAGAAAACCACGAGCAAGTAGTCAGAATCTTTCTGGCATGCAAGAATGACATATTGAAGAACGAGGACCTATCCTCCCTGGTTGATGAATTTTTTGAAAATAGCCTGTTGACATTGGATTTCTGTAATGAACTTCATAAGTGCTTGAGACGGGCACGTGATAGCCAGTTCATAATTAAGTCAGCGCTCAGCGATTTTGAGGTGGGGGTGGAAAATGGGGTGGAAGGGGTGAGATATGCAAAGACATTGCAGCAACTGAAGAAATTCACAGACGCAGGAGACCCCTTCACGAACGAGTTTTATTTGTTGTTTGAATCGGTTTACTCTAAGCAGGTATCAATGTTGGAGAAACTGCAAGCCAGAAAGAGAAAACTTGACAAGAAACTGAAATCCCTCAAGACATGGAGGAGGGTGTCAAATGTCATTTTTTTGACTGCATTCGTTTCTGTGTTGATTTTTTCGGTGGTTGCAGTTGCCATTGCTGCACCACCTTTAGTTACAGCTTTGGCTGGTGCGTTGGCCGTTCCAATAGGTTCAGTGGGAAAATGGTGTAATTCACTATTTCAAAAATATGAGAAAACCCTGAAAAGCCAAAGGGAAGTGCTCGGCACAATGGAGTTTCGTACCTATATCACATTGCAGGACTTGGATAGCATTCGCTCCCTCGTGAACCAATTGGAAATAAAGATTGAGTCGATGTTGCATCATGCTGATTTCGCTCTCATGGATGAGGATGCTGTAGAGCTTGCAATGGATGAGATCAAGAAGCAGATGGAGCATTTTTCTCAGAGTATTGACACTTTGAGTGAGCATGCCGATAGATGTAGTCGGGAGATAAGAAAAGCTAGGACAGTGGTTATACAGAAGATAATCACGCCTCCTCCAAGTAGATAAGTTCTTTTGCTGAGTTTATTGATGTCTTTTCTATTGCTAGCCTACTATACTGGACCATTCTAGACTTGCTGATTTAACACCTGGATTATAAGCCGAGGTGCTTCAAAAAGAAATACAGGGATGGCAATTGTGTATAACATTTCTACACTTGATATGTATGGATCTTTCGATAATATATATGTACACACATATGATGAGAACATTATGAGAAATCTCTATAGGGGATTTTCATTTATTCCACTGAAAAAGACATTTGGTACTGTATGGTCCTCAAATGCAGCACTCCCATTTTGAATCCTTCATGTGAAAATAGGTTTAGCATTCATTTTGTGATCAAGATGCTACAGGTTATTTGATTAGTTTGAGTTTTCTTTCTATTAATGTTTCGATTTGGGGTTTTCTTAATTGCCTGGCCAATGGCTATTTATATCCCGATTAGGCACGTGTTGGCAATTGCTAGCTATGTCTATTGAAGGAAGAGTCTGGTTTTTATTTGCTGGAGGATGTGTTCTGCCTCGGCCTTGTGGGGCAATTATCTGTCTGTCCCAAAGCCGCAAGCCTAATGATTTAGCTGAATTATATTGTGGTGTGAAATAATTTTTTTCTTATTAAAAGCAACATTTAACAAAAACAAAACAAAGAAAAAGGAACTCAGGAGATTACAGACAGGGAGATTTGGCTCGAGGCACACTTTTGCACTAGCTATTGATGTTAGGAGTTCACGTGGGTTCATAGAAATGGAGTTTGGTTGGGAATGACTTTTGGAAAAATGACACTTAAATACTATTTGAAATTGTAAAACTCAAATTAGTCGGTTAACATTTCAAAAAGATGCTAAGGTATCATGGACCAAATTGGGTTTTTCAAATTTTCTAATATAAACAGTAGCAAGATTTCGCAAGATGAGTAATAGGATTTGCAAGAACAGTAATGGATTTCGCTAGTTTTTTCTTATTTTTGTTTTTCTCTCTCTTTCTGACAGCACTGCTCATCTGACACTGACACTAACTGACGCATAATGACATAGGAGAGAAATTTGCCCATGACAAAGGAGAGAGGGAATTTTCGCAAGTTGAGTAATGAGATTTACAAGAATATTAATGGAATTTGCTAGTTTGTGAATCACTTTTCACATCACCAAATTTAAAAAATAGAGGAAAAAAGAGATTTTTCGCAAGTTGATTAATGACTTCATATGAAAACGGGCCCGACACCCAAAATACATCAAATTTTTTAGGCCCGGCCCAATTAGCCACGGACTCGGGCTAGCACGTCGCGCTTAAACAAAAAAAATAAAAATATTTTTTAAAAGAAATTTACTTCAATGCTAAAATTTTAAAATGAAGACAAATATTTTTAAAGTAGTAAATGTTTTATCTTTTTTAATAAATAGAATACATAACTTTTTGTTTTAAAATAAAATTATTTAAAACATAAATATTCAACTTTCTCATTTTTCAATTTGTATTATTAATTTTTCTTTTTCTTATAATTTACCTAACATTTAGACGTCTTCAAATACAATTAAAAAATTATTTTCTTTGTTATCAAAACTAAGTTAAAACATCAAACATTATCTATGTTTACAAAAAAAAAAAACATACATGAAGTTTAAAAACAAATGTCTATAATCAAATAAATAATTAGATAAAGACATAAATTATAAAATAAATACAAAAACAATATGAATAACATTATGATTTTTATCTTCTCCATACCCATAATCATCATTATCATCTTAATATGTCATTTTTTAAAAATAAATAAATAAATGGGCCTAAATGGGCCAGCCCGCGACCCTACAGGGCTAGCTTGTTTAAGCCCGTAGCCCTACAGAGCCAGCTCGTTTAAGCCCGATTTCATTTAGACTCTAAATTTTAAGCCCGACCCGTGATGAGCTCAAGCTTAAAAGGCCGACCCGAATTCCCAGCTGATTTACAAAAAATAGTAATGGAATTCGCTAGTTTGTGGATCACTTTTCATATCACTAAATTTGAAAAACCCAATTTGGCTATAGTACCTTAATGTCTTTTTGAAATATTAACATACCTTTTTTAGTTTTGAAAATTTAAATGGTATTTAAGTGTCATTTTTCCATAACTTTTATGGGTTTTAAATACCTTTAAGCTACTTCAAGAATTTAAGAGATATTTGTAAAGGCCTTTTTCTTTTGCAGTGACTTTAAAAGCTTGTTTGGTATGAGAGATTTAGAGGGGAAGGGAGGAAAATTTTTTATAAGTTGAATTTTAAAAAATTAAATAAGTGGGGTCAAGAATTTAAAATTAATTTTTCATACTGTTTTATATTACTTTTACTCTTTATTAAAATTTTATAATCCCACTTTTTCAATTTCTTTAAATTCAACTCCTAAAATTTTTATTTTCCCTCCCCTCCCCTCATACCAAACAGCCCCTAAGCTAAAAGTGACTTTTGATTATAAACTCATAAGCCAAAGGATTTAATTTTGAGGAAAAAAAAAATCAATTATACTATTGCTAATCTAAACAGAAGTCATATTTATAATTTGACTTCTTTTTTTACCAAAAGTCACCTTCCTACTGCTAATATTTTTTCCTTTCTTTTCTTTTTTGTTTTGTTTGCCCAATAAAAGAACTACTAACATTGATTTCAAATAAGTTACAATATCTCATAAGTAGGTTTAAAATAAGCAGAATAAGACAGTAAACTCCTAGACCTATCAACTAAACTATTAAATAAACAAGAGTAACAAAAGTTTAGCAGATCTTCAATACAACAATAACATAGAAACAAAGTTGAACCATCTTCCCCATCATACGCCACCACATAGGCCGACACACCCGAATTATAGGTCAAGACCTCTCAAAAGAAGCTTTGACAATCCTTTCAGCTAGTAAATTTGCTTTCATTGGAACACATTTGAAAAAGAGATTTCTAACCAAATTTCTTAAACCCAAAGTGAACTTAGGAGAACAATAATTATCATATTATCAAAGAACACACAGTCAAAGAGGCAATAGGCAACATAATCACACCTCCAACAAGAAATAGAGTAGTAATGCCATACACATTGAAGAGGCGCGTGTTTGATTGACACACTAAACAAGCACATGTCTAGCCAATAATAAATAACCGTATATAGTCAAACTAAACAGGCCTAAAGTGATGATTCTCAATGGTCTATCAATTGCACATTTTTTATTTAGATAATTGACACAATACTCTCACTCTCTACCCCATACAGATAAATATGACCCAACCAAATTAGTCTTCAAAAAGGGCTCAAGAACGTAGTTTTTGGGATTTGGAATAGTTGAGTACACTCATACCTACCATAAAACTCTCTATATCAATTCTTGTAAGCCAGAAACAACTTGAGTAAGGTTTATTGACTTATAAAACACACTGACTAATGAAGAGCTATAATAATCCACCCAAACATATGAGACGGATTGAACCTCACTAGGAGCCAAATTTTTTAAGTAGCATCAAAGTTTACTCTACAGAATCCAGCATAAGAAAGATAATTCTACCAATCTCATATCTCAATCCCCAAAGGACATAAGAATGAAAAAATTGAGCCTTTTACAAGTCACTCACCTCAAGATCCATGAATTGTAAACATGACACCTTCGAGGGCACATGCCCTGTAGCCTTTGGTTTCCTTCTAGCGACTAAACAGCCCCAACTTCTGCTTCTCAATTGATTCTCTAACACCTCATCTTCTAGTGAGATTCTTGAGGGCACCCATCTAGCGGGACTGCCATAACTAACTCTACGTAGCGTGTTACTACTTAAACCTAATAATTCATTAAAATAGTGATTTATCAGTTTGTCGTTTGGGTATTTAGTAATAACATATAAATTATAATATTTTAATATGGCCGGTTCAACCCCCGGTCCAACCCAGTTGAACCCTTTAAACCCTAAACATATACCATAACCGGTCTGATTTTTTGTACCTTGTTATTTTCTGTTTGCAAATGGGGAAAGAATTCTCATATTTTAACATGCACAAAATATCACTCCCTCCTTGTAAGTTGAGTGTTGAGAAGTCCTTTTTTAAATTCTAAATGAAAATCCTCAATTTGCATTGTTATCCAAGGGTTTCCGCCTATGCATTTATAGGTTAAAATGCAAACTATAAAAGGAGTATACTCAAAACATATGATTTACAAATAATTAACTTAATTATTTTTTAAAAATCCGAAAATTAATTATTTAATTTTATATTGGGAATTAGATGGAAGATTATTTAGGCACTGGAATAGGGGCCGGACGGCGAAAAGTGAGGATCACATCGAGCATGAACAAAGGCGGAGTAGCACCTAGCCTTGTGTGGTCCGAAAAGCATCTAAGAAAGACTTTGAATTCGGCCGTAATTTATTTTCTAAATTTTTGTATAAAATATTTAAGAAAAAATGACACTTAAATACCATTTGAATTTTTAAAATTTAAAAAGGTCTGTTAACATTTCAAAAAAACACCAAAGTACCATTGACTAAATTGGATTTTTTAATTTTTCTGAGGTAAAAAGTGTATGGAAACTAACAAATTTCATTACTCTTATAGCGAAAAATCTCATTTCTCCTTTGTTTTCCAAATTTGCTAAAGTGAAAAGTTATTCGAAAACTGGCAAATTCCATTACTCTTATGGGTAATCACATTTCTCTTATAGCAAAAATTCACTCTCTCCTATGTCATGGGCATATTTCTCTCTCCTCTATCACTATGTGTCAATCAGTGTCAGTATCAGATGAATAGTGACAGAGGGAGAGAGAAAAACAGATATCAGAAAATTGTAGCGAAATCCATTATTCCTATGGGTAATCTCATTACTCATATAGTGAAAATTCTGCTACTGTTCACATCCGAAAATTTGAAACTCAATTTGGTTCATATCTTTTTGAAATATTAACAGACATTTTTAGATTTTACAAATTTATGTGGTATTTAAGTGGAATTCTATCAAAAATTAAAGAGATTTTTGTAAGAGGAAACTGCTGTGAGGTTAATAATGATTTTCAAAAAAATCTTATAAATCAAAATTTCCAATGACAACAAATGAAGTTAATTTTAAATTTTTTGTCATTAGACGTGCAAGAAGTAAACTAAAATTTTAGCATAGGATTCTATATATGGCTTGTTTGTTAGAATTTATTTGGGTAAATAAGGTGCTTGTTTAGAATAACTTATTTGAGGGTAAAAAGATCTTATTTACGGAGTAAATATGTGAAAGAGATCTTTTTCGTACTTTGTGCATAAGATCTTATTTAGCCAAAATAAGTCAAAACAAATAAGCCCGATCTTATGCACAAAGTACGAGAAAAACCTCTCTTACATACTTACTTCGTACTCCACAAATAAAATTTTATTACCTCCAAATAAATTATTCCAAACGAGCACATAGTATCATACTATTTGAAATAAGATATATGGAAGGTGAATTTACAAAAAATAAAAATTAGTGTTTCCCGAACCTTAGAAGATTTTATCCCTCCTGGATTTATTTGGCAACTGGTAGAAGTATGGTATTAAACAGGGTGTATTATATTGGCCAAAAAAAACAAAAACAAACAGTGTATTATATATCTTGTTGCCCTTTTAGAGATAATTTTAAGAAATTGAATTAATCTAGTGATTATTCATTTGTGATAGAGAAATTTATGATTTATTTATGAAATTGTGATATCCTCTGAAAATTTAGACCCACAGTCATAGTCATAAAATATACATATATTCATCTAATCTTAATTATAAGAGCTAACGAAGAGATTGATCCACGTCCTAAATATGAAGCCTCTGTTCATTTGATCTCTATAGTACTTATCATGATATTCATTCCATCAAATTAATTTACATAATTTATGAACTGATGTGGTAAATAACTTGTAATTAAAGTCATACTCCTAGTTTGCCAGCAATATACTACGTACTGTTGGCGTTGTTAATTTTTTTTAGAAGTACGAGTTGTTTTGGGTCACACACGTAAATGAGAGGAGGAGGGTGCTCCGTTAATTCCAAATGTTTAGTCGGCAAAGTTAACGGAAGATGCCAATAAGTACAAATGAAGAACAAATAGTATTAGAGGATGCAAGATGCGAATGAGTAAAAGTGATGAACAAATGTTAGAGGGTGCAATAATCGGAATGCCAATTACAGGACTGTAATTTCTTAATGTTTATTTAGAATGGTGATTGAAACTTTAATTTATTATAAACAAATGTTGAATAAATATATGAGAAAAATTTTATATTAATTTATACGAAGGGGTTTATAAATTGTGATTCCAAACAAATTAACATTAAGAATTCATGATAAGAGATTCCTTCCCCACATAGTCCTCTACTATTGATGTCGCTTTAATTTGTCTGTTTCTCCCCTCAATAATTTACACCCCTTCATCATGTAGTCATGATGATTACGAAACTCCCTCAATATTTCATTTGAAGTTTTGGCGTTTTGCAATCAAAAAGGCATGCTTAATTGTTTATTGTGTTAGTTTTTGTTAAATTGAACATATTAACAAAGCTTTAAAAGTCAAGTATGATGACTTAGGGGTGTTGTTTGAAAACAATTTCTAGGAGCAATAAGTAACTCCTCAATGAAAAAAATAAAAAAAAAAGTAACTTCTTGTCATATAGGTGTTTGGATAATTTATAAAAGTCACTAAACTTCTTAAAATAAGTAGTTTATTTTAAGAAATTACTTATATAAAAAAATCACTTCTTTTACTCTTAATATATTACTTTTCATACATTCAATCCAAACACAAATAATTTTTTCTACCTTCAATCCAAACACAAATAAATTTTTATAAGTAACTTTTTTTCTTAAGTATTTATTATCAAAAGTCTATTATATTACCCTCAATCCAAACAACCCCTAATTTAATTAATTATATAATAATCACTCTCAGCTTGCTTATCCAATCCAGCTACAGAGGTCCCATATATAGGATATTTTTAATATTTTTCGCACAGACTAAAGAAAACCTTGAATCTTATTAACTCTGCCTTAAAAATTTAACAATTTTTCAACTCTATACTTATTTAATATACATAATACTAAATTAAAATAAAGTTAACACAAAATAAGTTAAGGGTAAAATTATACATTAACATCAAAATTTTAATAAAGTGATTTATAAATAAGACAAAAAATATATATCTTCTCTTTTTACCTTATACACAGTAGCATAGGAGTATATACTATATGCTACATAAAGGAACCAATAATTGAGATGGTAAGCATTCATTTAAAAGCAACAATAATTGAGATTCGAGAGCTCCAATACTGTCTTTTCTTGGGCATGTGATCAAGAAGGATACGTTCATGCCCACGTTTCATGTGGCAGCGTGTGCACCTTATATTATCATCCATTTCACTATGATAATATTATACGACTGCGATCTATTCTTCTGTGTGTGTGTGTGTAGGACTAAACTTAAGTTAGTTAGTTCAATTAAGTTCAAGTAGCAAATAAGATTTTGACACCTGAATTAGTTTAATAAATAAGCATTCAACCTAGGTTAAACCACCGTAAGCTTCTGTCATGTTCAATTCGGTGTGCGGTATAACGGAGCCAAATATCGGAGATGAAGCTAAACAAAGGCAAATATGCCAACGACATCGGATAGGTGCAAACTCTAGAAATCAAGTGTTCATTATTGATTGTGGCGTCTTCAACCACGTGAGGTACAATGAGATCGCTCATATGACAAATGCAAAACTCTAAAAAATTTGTTGCAGCGTTGTTAAAGGGAAGAAATACTCAAACTTTGTTGCTTCATATGATTTGCGTTTAATTCCACATTCAAGGTTTCCAAATGAGTATTTTGGATTTCAAATTGGGTTCACTGGGAATTTTGTAAAAGGTGGGTTTTCTAAAATCGGAATTGAGGAGGAGTGTGAATAATAATATTGCAGGGAGAAGGACTAGAGAGATTGAAAGAATAGAAAGAGAGAAGGGATGAGGATTATTGATGAAGATAAAGCGTGCATAGATCGGAATGGATGATTATATTGAGCTTTAATAGGAAGGAGGAAACTGGAATTTCTTCTTCCAAAGCAGGAAGGAGCTGATCTAGACGGTAAAAGAACAAGATGATGGTCAATCCATCAAGGGGTGAGATAAAACCTTTGTTTTGTTGACAATGGTAGAATCATCTTCAGGGGAAAGTAGTGGTGCTAACTTTGCGAAGGAGGAAGAATCACTAACGGTGGTTAAGTGTCTGTTTGGGAAACTCCCAAACTGTGGTTTGAAACCACGGTTTACGCAAGTCAAAACAAAACTCCTCTTACATACTTACCTCGAAATCCGTAAAAGCTATTTTCAAACCATGTTGCCAAACGGACACTAAGTCAATCATAGTATTAAAAATTGGATAGTCACTGAATCACTTAAGGTACTGGGTTAAGGGTCAGTAGATTAGACTGCATAACTAGATTGGGGATAAACCGATGAGAAAGTTAAGATTTTAGGCTTATTAGTGTGAAATTATAAAGGAAATTAATTTTTTTAAAAAAGAAAATAGGGTGAACCAGTCCGGGTCATCACCGGGTTGATCGGTTCACACTAAGTCACCTGGTTCGCTTCAATACTACAAAATTCACTGGACTGGACCGGTTCACCGGTTTTCAATCCGAACAGCCTGTCCGGTCCAATTATCAATACCATAAAGTCAACTAATCTAGCTAGGTGTCAAAATTTTATTAGCTACTTGGATCTAATGATCCTAAATAACTTGATCTAAGTTTAATATATGTGTGTGTGTCTTGGGCAAAAAAAAAAATATATATGTGTGTGTGAAGCCTTTTATTTTTAGGCGCGTGATTCATTATTGGGCCTTTTGGACAGAGACGAAGTAAGCACGGAAAAGGAATTTACTTGATTAAGATCCGTCATGATTATATTATATATCTATATACGCCTTCTATTTTCATTTATAAGATAATTTTAGATAATCTTAAAAAAATTTTAAGAAAGTTAATTACATTACTTAATAATATTATATATTATGTTTTATTACATCATATAATGGTTTATAAGTAAAACAACACAATTTAAAGAAAAACGACAAACTTTAATGTCGTAAAATAATATAATTATTTTTCTTAAAATTCTTCAAAACGTTTTATAAATATGAACGGAGGGAGTATATTATTATAGACGCACTAAAAATGAATGAATGAAAAAAAAAAGTAGTTGGGAAATATTAGAACATAGATCTTATATATAATTTTTAACATGGTATCAAGATCTCTTTGGTGGATCAAATCCAAATCTTCTATCACTACAATCAACCTTTTTTTTTTCGTTCTCATTTCCTTCAGCATCATCTGTTGTTATAGATTTAGGCTGCAGGAAATAATATTACAATGGGAAGGATCAAGGATGAGAGAGTTACTACCCAAAAAAAATGTTTAGTGATGGAATTTTGTAATCAATAAATTAGTGACAGTCACTTGTACAATGATAAATAACTAAATCTTGTCGCTAATCCACTTGTTTTTTTGAGCAACTTATGAGTCCAGGGCATTATAGACTATAGAAGGAAGGATGAGTCGGAGAGAAGCAGTAGTTGAAGGAAGAATATTCTTAACCTTGTTATCTTTTGAACGAGTTAGGTAGAGGAACAGACAATCTGATGTTAGAGGGGCACATGAAATAGAATATTAATTTAACAAGAGTTTTTTGTTTTTGGGGACAAAATTTTAACAAGAGATAATTAGCTTTATATATATATATATATATATAACATAGAATCCATCCAATTCAAATATGTTGGAAATAATGAGTGGGTGTGTCATAAAAAACAAATTTAATATTATTTGGGATTGTGGGGGCCATAAATGATTTTCATAATTTGTGACTATATAATTATCTTGGTGTAAGAATATGTAAATATATTCCTTATAATGTTAACAACTTGTTTGAAGTGATTTTGTAGCTCAATGGATATGTACAAATTGTTAAGAATTTATTACATTAATAGATTTCAGATCCTATGATATAGCTTTTACTATAAGAAAATTGATCATATATATTTATAAATATGCAGTCTCATGAGGAGATTATAATATTTGAGGGGTACCATAAATATTTGTATCCTCTATGGTGGATTCCCGTTGTAAAATATACACGGATGTTAACTGAATTTCAGCTCTCTTTAAGAAAAACCACTAATACCTAAAATTGATATATTGTGTGAGATAGGGTTAAGTTTATTACTCTGAAGATAGCTACAAATGAAGGCTAAATTGTTAAAAATTTCTTAGCAAATATTTTAGTGTTAAACCGACAATTTATGTTGACAAGTTATGATTGATAAATAGCAAAAACCATTATAGGAAGAACAATGGTGCAAATGGAAATCGTTTAAGATATATTGTGAATAAATATGCTTAAAAATTGTGAAGTTATCTTAATCGATTTTATGATATCAAAAGTTGACCTACGAATCTGTTAACAAAACCCCTGGAAGAATTAAACTAGCTGAGGGGAATGAGACTAAAGCCAATTTGAAATTAATAACGATGGCAACCTAACATCTGTGATTGGTGATCCCATAAAGAAAGTTCAATGGGTAAAAACAAGTCATTTGTTAGTTTTGTTAGCACTAAATAAATTGAATATCTTCCTATGGCATGAGAAAGTGCTAGAATGCATTATGGTGAGGCTGAGCGAAAGCTCT
>JBAGKO010000004.1:20171594-20186443 GCA_037177275.1 Acacia concinna | reverse complement strand
TAAGAGATGTGTAACATCCCAAATTTGTATTCATCAAATTCCCTAAGTATATGAAAATATAAGGGGAATAAAATGGTTAATATTGGTGTAACAATCATAGGCAAAATATATATATAAAAAATAAGTCACTTATTATAAGCCACATCCAAACGACAGTCTTATTATATGTCAATTTATCTTAGGCAAATGATGTTCACAAATCATGAAACTTTCCAGTCTAAAACTAGACATTTCAAGCTTTAATTTGATATATCATTTACATGATTTAGATGTATATATTAAAATATATGAATTTTTGAAGTTTTCCCAGTAAAATTTGTCAGTTTCTGGAGCAGTGTTCAAAGATGAAATTACTGGGAATTTTTTGATCCCAATTGAACCAAGAAAGTATTTTTTCCTAAAACTATATTTAATAAGGGATATTTGAGCTTTGGAATCACCTAAATTGGATATTCGTACAATTAAATATGAATTTTCAAAATTGGGTGAAAATTCTGTCAAAAAATCCGAATTTATGGTGCCCCTTGGAAAAAAGTTTATGGTGTTGGGTGCCCCTTAAAAATTAAAAAGTTAACGGCGTTAATGAAGTTAACGGTGGTGGTGTCAGACGCCAATTTTTAAAAATTTATGGTGTTAGGTGCCCCTAAAAAAAATTTATAATACTAGACGCCCCCTGAAATAAAATTCATGGTGTCAGACGCCACTTTGCCATTCTTAAAATTCCCTAAAAACAATTAATAGAGGCTAATATTGAGGAAGTAAGTAGTTATGTGATACGCATTTCAATAAAGCGACAAAAACTGCGAAAAAAAGGCGGACAAAAACAATGTTTCCCCAATTGGCGTTCCGGCGAGTTATGTCCCCTTTCTACGGTCACATCCCATCTTTAACGGTACCTATGCATCTGGTCATTTAATCTCACTCCTCCACGTGTACGGTGATAATCCTCCCCTGTTGTTTTTACCCATGCATGCTCCGTTTTCAATTCAGTTCTGGTCACAGTGATAGCAATTGTTTCTAGATCTGTTCAGATTTTAATTTTAACAATTTAAATTTAAAATTTTTAATTTATAATATTTTAAATAATAAATTTATTTTTATGAGAAATGATAATTATAAATTATTTTTATTTTTAATTTTGTATATAATAAAATAAAAATTTATTTTAAATAAAATTATTAAATTAAATATAAATATCTAAATTCAATTTAACGATAAAAATAAATGATAAACACGATTGCTCATCTTAATAATAAGTATTTTATGTGCTCCTTGCATGGTTGTGCCGCATCAGCACGCTTATCTATTTTCCCGAAATAGCAGCACAGTGTACTATTTCTACGATGGACTATAAATTTAACAAGATCTGAAATACTACCACCAATCCTCTGGGGAAAAAAATCAACCAGGGCCATCTGTGATCTGTCTCCCCAAAATCTCTCCCTATAACCTAAATACCTAATCCTCCCATTCTCTCTCATTTTTCTCCCGCATTCGGCATCCATGGCGTTCAAAAGAGCATTTGCTCAGAATCTTCTCAATGTTGCCAAGATGCCCTCCCAATCGCTCACCAATTGTCGCATATCCTCTTCATTTGCCCTTCCTCCCTTTCCTCCCGCGGCAGCCACTCCTCATATTGCTCCCGATCCTGGAGACAATGTTGTCTTCCGCCTTTTCCTACACAACCGGGCTGATTCTCAGGCCGCCGTGGCCTTCTTCCCTATGCTCGGACAGAATCTTGTTCACAAGCTCAAGGACATTGACCTCGCCGAAAATCGAATTCGATTTGACGGATTACCTCGGCCGGCGGAAACCTCAGACTTGACTCTGCCTGTTACCGCTGAGAATGCAAAAAAATTGTTCAGGGTGGCGCAACTGGAATTGGTGAGGTCGAGGCTGAGGAGCATCCAAAATAGTTGCATTCCCTATCCGGAGTTTCTTCGGATCTGCGAAGAATGCTGTTCGGACCACGATCAAGCGACGCGCGTTGCCAAGATGCTTGATGATTCTGTCTCTGTGGTTATATTGGGAGATTTCGTTGTTCTCAAGCCTGAACAAGTTCATACCTATGTCCCTGTTTTCTTTTCCTCTCCTCTCTTGTGGTTAAATCTGTTTCTTTCTTTTATCTATTTTCTTTGTCCTTTTGGGGTTTCTACAGAGGGGCATGGTAAACATCAGGGATAGGTTTCACTTTTTCTCAAATGACTACATTTCACTACACATTTTTCTCCCATTTATCTGGAGACTACCGAAAACTAATAAGCTTTTATGATGATTTTTGTTTTTTCCACAGGAAGTTGAAACTTTGTTGTTTCGCCAGATCTAAAACGTGTAAAGGATCCCACGTTTGAGATGGTAAATTAGGACTTGTGAAGGAACGCAAAAGCCTTTCAGCTGTCTTGGTTCAGATTCATTCACTTTACCCAATGATCACATCCTTTTGGGATTAAATCTGATAACTTCGGTTTCTATTTGAAAGAGAAGCCATAGTTGACATTAACTGACGGAAACTTGGTCGTGAACTTTTGGTTTTATTCGAGACAAAAACAACAATTGACAGATTAAATCAATCTAATCTTAGGGTAGCCGATCTCTAGCGACATAGGAATTGGGCATGAGCTTACATTCATGATAGCTCACAGGGGGGTTGGGAAATTTCGGGCTTTCACCAAGGAGTTGAGATCCTCTCGATTTGGTTCTTGATGAAGTAGTTGAGGTTAATGGGATTGAGGTCTAAGTAATAGAAGATGAGTTTTTTTGGGTGGGATGGGGGTACCAGACAAGAGAACATAAAAAAAAAAAAGAAACTTCAGAAATGAGAATCTTTCATGACCCTATTCATTTACAAGGATAGGGATTAGTATGCTTGAAGAAGGATGGTGTCTTTTCCGTTCTGCTCATCATACTGAAATTTGCATGTGATTTCATTCTAACGTTTGTGATCTGTTCCGATCCAATTTGTTTTATGGTTACACTGACACGACTGTATTTATATTCTCTCATCTTCATTTTTTATACCGATTAGCATGTACAAAAGCTTGCTTTTTAAGCCAGGCCTGTGGATTCATATATATTTCCTACGGTAAAAAGTAGATGTAGTAGTAGAATTATTTAAGTTCACCCAAACTGTGTAAAATTTTGTGGTACAGGTAGCAAAAGCGGTTCTAAATCTATTTCCTATTCCTGGAGCCAATGCGGCACAGGAACAAGCAATGAAAGAACTTGAAGAAATGGAAAAGGAAAAGGCAGTGATCGATGGGAAAGCAGACGGGTTGGCTCGGAGGGAGCTATGGGGCGGGTTGAGCTTCCTGGTGCTGCAAACAGTGGCATTCATGAGGCTCACATTTTGGGAGCTTTCATGGGATGTGATGGAACCAATCTGCTTCTTTGTGACCTCTGTCTACTTCATCGGTGGCTATGCCTTCTTCCTTCGCACCTCCAAGGAACCTTCTTTTGTAGGTTACTACAAAAGCCGATTCATTGCCAAGCAGAAGCGCCTCATGAAGCTTCACAATTTCGACATAGCAAGGTATAATGACCTCAAGGCTGCTTGCTCTCCCCACTCATTATCTCGCCTTCCTCTCTTTTGCAATAAGTCTTACCCTCATTGATATGTAGATACCACCTCGTATTTGATCTACTGACTCAAATTATAAATTATAACAATGGGCAACCCCTACAAAAAAATGAAAGGCAAAAAAAGAAAAATCAGGTTGGAAACAGTATCCATCCCATTGTTGACATCTTACATTGGAGTTATGCTCGAGGTGAATTAGACCTAGGTGCGGCTTTTTTACAACAGATGAAGAGTGTTATATGATATGAATAGTGATTTACGCTCCCTCCAGTCTTTAATGTAAAACCACTAGTAAGTATTGTGTTAACAAGTGGAGGCAGTGCCTATATATGATCAAAACTATTGGTGAGTAGTGCTTATATTTTGGATTTCCCACAGTACACTAAAATCACAAGTTTTCCATATTAAAATAAGGGTGAATGCTATCCTTAATCCCTTAATTTTGGTTTTGTCCCTTAAATTTCAAATCATAGGTACAATAGAAGAGCCCTTTGGGAACCTACTCATAGAATTGTGACAATGGGAGAGGTACTAGTTTAAGGAATTTTTTATGGAGTATTTTTAAAATGTGATTTGGTCTCTAGAGGGGCAAAATGACCATAGGGACCAATGTTTTAGATAAAATAAAACTTGATTGACTAACACCAATCTTAAGGGACTAAAGATTATAGTAATCCTGAAAATAACTATGCTTAGTATAAAGATGAAGATATTGATAATTGATTATTAAAAAATGAATTGGGCTTTGTTTGTTTGTTTGTTTTTGTTTTTTTTGGTCCGGTCTAATGCATATCCACGTGGTAAAAGATGAGGCATGAATCTGTTTTTGGGGAAGTGGACCGCACTCGTAATGCATTGGCCCAAAAGAACGGATACTGACTTATCATCCTGCTCCGCAGCCCCACTCATAATTTGAAAGTGGAGCAGTTCGAATAATTTAAAAGAACCAAATTTTGAAATTGTTGCTTGATAATTCTAAGGTACTAATAATATCACTATTTTAGAAATAAAAATAATTTTTTTATTTTAGGTTTTACATTTTTTTAATATAAAAATATTAGAACAACAATATTAGGAAGCACATTTTATGCTCAATCTCTTTGATGAGCAAAAATGTTCTCATAACCCATCATTACTGTTAAATTTATTTTAGACTATCTTGTGTCTAATTAAATTAACATATTTTAAATAAAATTTTATTTTACTACATGCGGAATTAAAAATAAAGAAAATCTTATAATTATTATTTTACATAAAAATAAATTTATCATGTAAAAATAATAAATTAAAATTTTCAAATCTAGATTAAATTTGAGAGGTCTCATCGCAGTAATAAATAATTGGTTGCTGCCTCATCTTTTACAATGTGGATTTTGTCATCAATTTTAAGGGCCAGGTTCCCTAATCGTCTCTCAAAAGTCACTCATGATCCGTGAGACCATGACTCGTCACTCGATATGAAGACATAGAAAAGCAGTTTGGTGAGTGGGGTAATGTTATTATGTTCATGCCACTTTCAATTTTTAACTCTGCAATATTAAGTGCTTTTTTTGGGAAACCTAGAAAAACAGTTTTAAGCATTTTTTTTTTATTAAATGCGACCAGAATCCAAATTGAATGCCATATAGGATATTAACATACCATATGACTTAGAGGCCATTAGTTTTTTAAGCACTTTTTTATAAGATGAGACAAACTCTTCTCATATATTATAAAAGTACTTGTATAAAACTAAAACAAACAAACACTTTGTGAAGTATACATACATTAAAAATGTTTCCTGGATTTTATGCATTTGTTGGAAAACAAAATGGAAGAGGGAATGTCATTTTGGGCTTAATGGGGGGCAAATGGAGTGTGAATTTACCGTAATGGATGCAGGCCGTATATTGAGCGAAGCCCGCTTACATTTTCCGCTAACACGCCACTTGTTGGCCTTTCACAGAACCCCAACCCCAACTCTTACGCCTCTGGTTTAACGTTTAAGCTTGTTGATGTAATTTCGGCTTCTGAGCCTTCATTAAATACCAGAAAGAAAAACCCTCCACTCATACGCCGTTCAGCACATGGTTCCTTTGTTATTAACATTTGCTTCTAACAACTAGATTAACTCTACATTTGGATAAAGAGAAAAATTTTTAAAAATAGTAAATTTTTTTATAATTTATAGAAGTTTTTAAATATAATATTCATTTTCTTTTCATTTTTCTTCACTTTTATCTCCATCCAAACACACTTACTTAGATGGAGAGAAAATTTAGAGGAAAATAAAATTAGGGGAGAAAACTTATAAATATAATAAGTTTTTTTATTATTTATAGAAGTTTTTAAACATACTATTTATTTTATTTCCCTTTCTCTCTACTTTTCTCTCCATCTAAATACACTTTAAGGTCAGGTTTAGGATCATGGCAAAGCTCTTGAATTAAAGTCAGATTAGCTAAAAAGGAGAAACAAATTTTACCCATTGGAAGCGATTGCGGATTGGATCGCACGTCCCAGCTGCATTCACGAATCAGAGGGGGTGATAATGTCCTTATTGTCCTTATTACTTGCTTGAACTCACACGTCTCCACCTTATCCGACAATGATTTCCAATCAGCCATATGGGCAGACAGTAGACACACAACCAAGTATCAAGTCGC
This sequence comes from Acacia concinna, assembly GCA_037177275.1. Taxonomy (NCBI): domain Eukaryota; kingdom Viridiplantae; phylum Streptophyta; class Magnoliopsida; order Fabales; family Fabaceae; genus Acacia; species Acacia concinna. Next base: position 20,180,221 of record JBAGKO010000004.1, on the reverse strand, counting down.
GGTACGCCATCAACCGTCCAATTTTTATCCTCTGTTTCATTTAGTGGCGGATCTTCAAAGGCATACTCCTCTTCCACTTAATTAACACCATCCTCCACTATCCAACCGTTGCTATCTTCATTTATAGTGTGTTTGAAATACAATAACAAAAGGAAAACAGACGTTTTGGTGAAAATAAGATATTGGGTTTTGTGTCCACTGTGATTGGGTGTTTGGTTCAACCTCTACCTAATTGAACTTAATTTAAAATAAGATATTATTTGTATAAGCAAAAAATTCTTGCTTATTAGGAGAAATCAGACGTTTTGGCTTGTCTTCTTCTTCTTTTTTCCAACTTTTGTTAATTTTTTTTTTCTGTTATAGTTTTTAAATTTCACAATGTATATATATTTTCTTAGATCCTAATTATAAAGCCCAGTTGACATTTTTTGAAAAATATTAAAAAAATTAATTATATTATTTTAAGGTACTCATTCCCATTCTATTTATAAGATTTAGTTGAAAATTTGATTTAGTCATAAATATAAGACTCCTATCCACTTTATCTTCCATATTTAACCATTTTTTTCAAACTAACCCTATCAATATTCCCTTAACTATAATTAGACACCAAAATGATTCAAATACATCCACATGGAGAAATTCTACTTTATCCCTCACTTCCCATAAATACTCCTTCCAGTCCTATTTATAAGGGCAAGTTGATCTTTTTGGAGAATTCTAAAAAAACTAATTATATTAGCTTAAAGAATTAAAATTTATCATTTTTCTTCAAACTATTTTGTTTGACATATGAACTAATATATAATATAATAAAACATAATAAATGATATAATAAAGTATAAGTAATATATTCACTAATATTCATGTCTCTTTTAGTCATTTACTATAATAAGTTATTTTTCAATATATCAACCAAACACACATTTTTACATAAGTAACTTATAAGTAACTTATAATACCGTCAATCCAAACACACCCAATTTTACTTATATCCAATCTGACTTATCCGTAAGTCCGATTACAAATAAGTTTATTATCTCACCGTTATTTCAAACACACCCTTACTCTAAAATTAGAAAAAAAAAATTAAAAGAAGAAAAATTTTAAAAATAGTAAATTTTATTATTATTTATTTTTTAAATATAATATTAATTTTTTCCATCCAAACATAGTTAGACCTATCGCATATTTTTTTTAATTGTTTTACAAATTTCATGGGAATGTTAATCCAACCCAAACTCATATTAGTAACTATATACTAAGGGAAGGTTAAACCAGCCCAAGCTCCAGGGCAAATAAAAAATAATAATACACTTATAAATTATATCCATACCTCAAATTCTGCAGCTTATTCCTGAGCTATATATAGTATTACATAGAAAAGATAAACTTGTTACCTGAACAGCAACTCATCACCAATACATTAATGCTATGTTTGGTTCATTGGAATTGGGCTCCAAGAATTGGAATTGGAAGTGGAACTGACAAATTGAACTCTTTATTTAGCGGGAACCCACTTCCATGTGGAACCTAATTCCATCAAAATGATAGAAGTGAGTTCTTAGGGTAGACCTATGGAACCCAACTCACCTCTATAGAAGTGACATTTTGTGGACGATTATACCCCATATCATGAAAATTATGGACAACTATACCCTTTTATCAAATATAAAAAATAAACCTTGTAAAACCTAGATGCAAGATGATACAACGGCAAAGGTTATAGCAGAAGACACAGTGTGAGGAAACATCTCGATGGAGCACGATGAACATCATGGCCAACATAATTGGTGTGAGGAGCCAAGTAGACAGATGTTTCTTGCTATTCTTTTATCTATAAAAGAATAAAAATGGTAATCAGCCTAATTAAGCCTACTAAAGATTGAATGTATACCTCAAAAACCAAAATAAGATACGCAAATACATAAGAAGTGGGCAGAAGTCTAGTTGTCTAAATAAAATAAGTGAACATTGAGAATGTAATCTAGAAAAATAGGCTTTTCCAAATAAAAGTATAAATAAGTTTGTGGCGGTGAAAACATGTGGCAAAGATTCACCTTTCTCAGTTCCAATTGGTGAAAAGATAAGAAAGATGAATTATAAGGAGGAATTAGGGCAAGTTTGATGTTTTCTAATGACACTTGGGAGGCAAAGATAAAGAAAATAGAGGGGAGGCGAGTAAAATTATTGAGGTGAAGAAATGATAGCAGCATATATTGGTCGTCTAGGCTTCTCCATTTTTAATGAGGGTAAGATTGCCTTTTCAATTATTCTTTCATTAATTTTATTTAAATAAAAAAAATATTTCTAATTCCATACTTATTTCCAACACACCAAACAACTATTTAAAGCCCACTTCCAATTCTACTTCCACTTCTAGTTCCGCTTCCGCTTCCGCTTCCGCTTCCATTTCTATCAAACGCTCTTCCACGAACCAAACAATGCATAAGAGGTTGGAGGTTATATTTTATTATAAATACTACATCTCATATCATTTTGTGCCTCATAATTATTATTTTTTGAATTATCTCTGTTGATTGCATATATTAATTGATTTTACATCAAATTAAAAGGTGATTTTAGTGCAAATGATAGGATATTTTAGGAAGCTAACCTACATTTTTTTACAAATAACTAGTTTAGCTAATTTTATTAATCTACTTAAATATTAAGAATTGAGGTAGCACTTTAATCCATACCATTGAACCTTTTTTTATCGATTTAGAAATTAACTCATCATAACAAGAACAATTTGAAAAAGAACTCACATATATTTAGATATTTGTTTTTAATACTACCACCTCCTAAATATAAAATATCAATATACTTTGAAATATACTTTGCCCCAAGTTTATAATTTATCCTCAATCCTTATGAATTCCATCCAATGACGAAATACGGTATTTTAAAAAAATTAACCAATATTTGTTACAAATAATTAAGAGAGCTAATTTAGTTATTATATTAAGAACAAAAGGAAGTGATTAAAATGGGTTAAAGTATAATTTTGGTCCTTTAAGTTTAGTTGCAGTCCTCTTTTAGTCCTTTAACTTTAAAAAGCATGTTTTTAGTTTTTTTAAATTAACGCCGTTAATTTCACTGACAGAAAATGCTGACTCAGCAAAGTTAAAATGTTGATATTTGAATGGAGGTTTTAATGTTGAAATCGACTTGAAGCTTCATTAGGTTTTAATTATTTTCATATTTACACATAATTTAAATATAAGAATATGTCATTATTTTAATTTTACTCAGTATTTTCCATCATTGAAGTTAACGTCGTTGGTGACCATGAGTGAGAAAATTGAGAGAGAAAGAGTGACTACGAGTGTACAAAGCAATGGAACAACTGATCGGGTGACTGATTCTGCATATATCAGTTCCCAGTCCAAAGAGGATGCTAAAATTAAGAGACGGAACATAAAATGAATGGAGCAACAAGAGGGGGTCGTGGAGGATGTAACGATGGAAGAAAATGATGAGTCAGTTGATAAGGCTTCCTTAAATAAAGGGGGAGTAGAAAATGCATTTGTGAAGGACGATAGTCAAAGGTTTAAAACTTAGGAGCAACAAAATAAATTTGGTGGGCAAAAAGTAGAAAACAAACTGCTAAAAAGCCAGATTTCATATAAAGCCAAGCTCATAGGGGCGGAGGAGCAATAACTAGACAAGACACTTGATGACCATATGCAGGAATGGTTACAAGAAGATGAGGAAGTAGCTGCACCTCTCTCCCCTGAACAACAGAATCTCCTAGAGAGTGTACCGGTACTAAATATGCTAGACAAAAGATTGAAAGAATTATGTCGTCTATGGAAAGACTCTATGATCTTAACAATCTTTGGGAAGGAATACTAGTCTGTCTATGATGAGGGATAGAGTGTCCTGGCTCTTAAAATCAAGAGATTTTGAACTGATAGACCTTCCCAATAATTACTTCATTTTCAAAACGAAGGATAAGAACTTGTGCAAAAGTTTGCTATTTAAAGGCCCATGGCTCATCCAAGGACACTATTTGGCGATGCAACGGTGGAGTCCAAACTTTAATCCATACTGCAACAAGGTTAGAAAAGTAGCAATATGGGTCCGGATTCCTACTTTTCCCATGTGCTGTTATTCAGAAGAATTTTTAATGGAACTGGTTAATATGATTGGAAAAGCATTGAAGGTTGATTTAAACACATTAGCCCAATGGGAGAATAAAGGGCTTGAGTTGAAAGGGGTAAATTCGCTCGAGTTAGCATGGAGATTAATTTAAACAAGAAGCTGAAGTCAAGATTTGCCATAAGAAGAAGAATATATCCAGTGGAGTATGAGGGTTTAGAAACAATATGTTTCAAATGTAGAAAGTATGGTCATGAGGATGAAGAATGTTCTTTAAATGCAAAACCAAAACAAGCCACGCCGGAAAAACACTCACCGGAGAACGCTCAACGGCAACTAGAGAGTATACCAGAGACATATCCGTTGTTCAGCGTACCTAGGATTTCGTGCTCAGCAGAGTATGGTGTTTGGATGAAGGCTCAAAAAACTTTCAAGCAAAGACCAGTCAAAACAGGTAAAGAAGTAAAAAATCAAAAAATGCCAACGGGCAATAGCAGGAGTGATTAGAAGATACAGAAAGTCAGTACAAGGTCAAGATTTGATGCGTTGAGTAATGATACAGCCCCCGAAATAGCGACTAAAGCAAAGCTAAATAGTAAAAATAAAGAACCTGTCAAGGAGCAGAGGAGAAAGTCAAGCCAGAAAGGTCCGAAGATATATGAGGTACAAGACAAGGGAAATGGAAAAAAGAAGAAAGAGAGGATGTATGAATAGGGTGAAACTAGTCGCAAGAGTAGAGTGGAAGTTGCAGAAAAGCAAGATGTGACAGGAGGTAAGGTTGTGGAAGAGGAGGTACAAATGCAATTAAATGAAAATGGAAATCATGAAAAAAACGAAATTAAAGGGAAAGAGATGAATAAAGAAGGGATGGGCCCAAGCCCACATCAAATGATAGACAAAAGAAGCTGAAATCTATAAGCAAGAAAAGGAATCCTATTAGAAGGCCCAAAATTGTCTCACCCATTTTAAAAAGGAAACAAGCAATAAGAGCCCACCAAGTGGTATTTAGGTCTATTAACTCTAATGAACCAAATCAAGTGAAGGAAAGAGAGCCCAATCTGAAAGTCATGCTTCCAACTCAACAAATGACGAAAAAGGGATAAATAAAGATCAAAAGAGTTGTGGTGATAAAATCCAAGAGGCCGTGCCTACAGTGAACATACCAACTCTTAATAATTTTGAAGAGGAGCTCGTTGAAACACCAAGAAGACCAACAGACTTGCGGCACCGTCAGTAAAGCCATGGATAATCTATTCTTGATCAAGAGATGGTTGAGGGAATGGACATGTGGTATGATCCGAATGATGAGGCAGAAATTAAATTGTAGATGGAGGAGACAATGGGTAGTCCGAAAAACTCATTGTAAGTGGATTTTCCTTTTTTTGATATGCCTAAAAATATTAATAATTTATGATTATTGTTGCTTGGAATTGTTGGGGGGCTGCCTCTAAAACTTTCCCTGGCCGAGTAAAAGACCTTATTAAAGGAAGGAATGTGAATTTGCTAATTTTGCTGGAGCCTCGTGTGAGTGGAGTGAAGGCTGAGTGTGTTATTAGGAAATTAGGATTTAACTCTTGGATAAGACTGGAGGCAATGGGATATGCAGGAGGTATATGGGCCTTATGGAATGATAGTGAGATCTCTATTCAGTATCTATCTTTGAGTACACAATTGCTTCATTTAAGAGTGGCCAAAACTATTGAAAATCGTTCCTTCTTAGTATCATGTATTTATGCAAAACCTTGCTACATTAAAAGACATGATTTGTGGAGGGAAATTATTCAATTGAAATCTGTTATTTATGAGCCTTGGTTAGCAAATGGTGATTTTAATGCTTACTTGTCAGCTGAAGATAAATGTGGATGTTCAAGTATTACTTATATATCTATGTGTGAATTTGTTGATTGCATTACCAATTCTAGCCTCATTGAAATTGATGTTGTGGGTGAGAAATTTACTTGGGAGAAGAACCTTGTCAAGGAAAAAATAGATTGGGGATTTGCTAATAATGAGTGGTCCCAACAATTTCCAATGGCGAAAATCTATCATCTTCAGAAATTTGGATTAGATCATAGACCTTTGCTTGCTAAATGTGACCCTACCAAGTTTATGCCTAAAATTAAGCCGCTGTTTAGATGCCAAGCAGCTTGGATGTTAAAGGAAGGTTTCTGGGATATGGTCATTAACAGCTGGACATTTCCATCTTGGGCAGAAAATATAAGAAATTTCACAGAAAAAGCGAAAGAATGGAACAAAAGGGTTGTAGGGAATATTCCAGCTAAAAAGAACTTTATTCTCAGAAGAATTTAAGGAGTGGAAAGGTTGAGAGCTATAAGAGACAATCAACACTTAGTCCAGGCAAAAAAGGAGCTTTGGCAAGAGTATAATAAAGTGTTGGCTCAAGAGGAGCTCTTATGGTTTCAGAAATCAAGGTGTAATTGGCTTCAATTGGGGGACAAAAATAATAAATTCTTCTATAGTGCAACTATAATTAGAAGAAGAAGGAACAAGGTTGAAGGACTTAAAAACTTGTAGGGATAATGGATCTTTAACCAAGTAGAGCTTAAAAATATGGCTCTTATGTACTATAAATCCTTATTCACCAGTGAAAACACGAGTATTGCAAATCTAACAACCACATCTAGCTTCCCTTCTCTCCAAGATGGACAAAGGAGTATGCTAGCTACACCTATTACAAACGAAGAAATAAAGAATGTTGTCTTCGACATGAGAGCTTTTAAAGCACCTGGACCGGATGGAATCCAAGCCTTTTTCTACCAAGAAATCTGGAGTACTGTAGGAGGATCTATATATAGTATGGTTAGAGAAATTTTTAAGAATCCTAAAAAAGTTCAAAGGATAAACAAAACCAATTTGGTGTTAATTCCAAAGTAAGACCACCCAGACAGCATAAAGGATTTTCGTCCAATATCTCTATGTAATGTAAGCTACAAAGTGATTTCTAAGATCATCATCAAAAGATTGAAAGAAGTTATGAGTTGCTTAGTTGGCCAACACCAATGTAGTTTTATTGCTAAGAGACAAAGTAGTGATAATATCATTATTGTCCAAGAAGTGGTTCATTCAATGCGAAGTAAACAGGGTATGAATGGTTGGATGACAGTTAAGGTTGACCTAGAAAAGGCATATGATAGGCTATAATGGTCATTTATCCTTGATACGCTCCATGAGGTAGGCCTAGATGAGAGATTATGCTCGCTAATTATGGCATGCATTACAACTTCATCCTTTCATGTACTGTGGAATGGTGAAGTAACAAAACAATTCCAATCATCAAGAGGAGTTTGATAGGGGGACCCCATATCTCCCTATATGTTTACCCTGTGTATGGAAAGACTCCACCATTTTATTGAAGATAAAGTACATGAAGGATTATGGGCTCCCGTATCTCTCAATCGGAATGGCCCTGGGATTTCTCACTTATTCTTTGCAGATGATTTGATTCTCTTTGGAGAGGCCTCTACCATTCAGAATGATGTGATGCTTGATTGTATAAATAGATTTTGCAATAGTTCAGGCCAGAAGATGAATAGTGTCAAAACAAAAGTGTGCTTCCCTAGAAATGTTCACATCTCAAGAGCCCTAATCATGAGTCAACATATGGGGTTAGGCTTACATAGGATCTAGGTAAGTATTTGGGGATTCCATTACTCCATGGCAGAGCCTCGATAAATGTGTTTGCTCCAATTCTAAACAAGACAAGAAAGAGATTGACAGGGTGGAAAAGGAAAACTCTCAATATAGCAGGCAGAATGACATTGATTCGATCAGTCTTCTCGACTATACTGACATATCATATGCAGAACATACTGCTTCCAAAACAACTTATTAATGAAATTGAGAAAAGAAGCAGAAGTTTCTTATGGGAAGAAGAAGGTAGCAAGAAGTTACGTCTAGTTGGATGGGAGCAAGTAGCAATTGATAAGAAAATCGAGGGGTTGGGCAAGAAACTTACGGAAGCAAAATGAAGCCTTTATGATGAAGTTATGTTGGAAGATTCTGATGGAGAAAGATGCCTTGTGGGTAAGGGTCTTAAGGGCAAAATATAGAGTTGATATGAATCCCTTAGTAGGAGTTCGGAAAAGGCCAAATTCTTCTTTTACATGGAGAGGCATATGTTCAGTTTGGGAACAATTTAAATAAGGAGTAGGTAAGAAGATTGGTGAAGGAAAAAATACTCTATTCTGGTTTGAGAACTGGTTGATGCTCAATAAACCTTTGATAGATATGATCCTAGGTCTGGAGGGATATATTAATAGAAATGAAACTATCTCTGATTTTGTGAATCTTCATTGTGATTGGGATAGGCCTAAAGTGGCAGCTTGGTTTCCCCAATGATCATTAATGTTATTGTGAATGCACACCCCCTTCGAGAGGAGAGAGGAGAGGATAAATACTTTTGGAAGCACTCTACATATGGCCCTTTTACTATAAAATCTGCATATTTCTCTCTTTTTGCAGGTACACATCAACAAGAGGACATCATATGGAATTTACTA
>JBAGKO010000004.1:20121600-20137681 GCA_037177275.1 Acacia concinna | reverse complement strand
AAAGAAAAGAGATTTGACGAAGTTCACAGCAAATCACTTAGGGCAATTTAGTCTTTTTGGAACATTCAAAAATCCCAGATTCCTCTATCCACACTGATCTGAAATTTGAGCATTTCACACCACCAAAATGTCTTTTTTATATTTCGGTTGTCTTTTTCTGGGATTTTCCCTATTTATATTATAAAATCAATAAATCTCACATTTCTACTTTGGTACTTCCCAATTCCCAGGAAAAAAAGTCTTAATCTCCCTTTTCATTAATACTCCGTACTAAATTATTATATATCTATCAAGGCACAAGAAACCAGATCAGCCAAAGAACCAATCACAGTATGGGTTTAGAGTTCAACCGGGTTGGACCGGGGTTGGTTGAATCGGCCATATTAAAATATTATAATTTAGATGTTATTACTAAATAATACTCAAGTGGCATGCTGATAAATAACTATTTTGTATGAATTATTAGGTTTAAATAGTGTTTTAAATGTGGAAAAATGAAAGTAGGAAAGCATTATTGTGAATTAAATTGAATAAATAAGTGCATAGGGGTATTGTTGTCATTTTATCTTAATTGAAGGTTAAAATTGTCGTTTATATGCAATTATATGCTTGATCATAAGTTAGTGAAATTTTAGTGTAGGTTTGAAGAAGAAATAAGAAGAAAACAAGGATTAAGAGGAAGGGAGACTAAATTGCAACGTAGAAAACTAGTTAAAGGCACTTCTGTAAAGAGAAAAGGGACTTAATTGTAAAGAAATTAATGCGCAAGCTAGAAGCATGAAAAAAAGACGGTGTGGGGTTTGTTTATGTGATATTCGTGAAGTCAAAATGCAATTAAAATCTTTATCAGTTAAAGTCAAAATTGGACGCTTCCCCGACCATTGGTCTTGTATACAAGAGATCATATACGGACCGTTTCCCGCAAAAAAAATGCCTTGAACGACGTTGTTTTGGGGCATTTTTTTTTAAAAAAACTACGCCAAGTCGACTCAGCCCCTATTAATCATTCAACTGGACCGGATAAGGATTCGCCCAGCTAGTTTTTCAGTCTGACCGGCCGATCCGGTCTGGTTCTCTGTTCAATGATATTGATTGTTTGAGGATGATTTAATGTTTTTTTAAAAAAATTGTTAAATTTATCTCTTGAATTGTGAATTATGTTTTAAATATTTATAAGTGGAATAGTTGATACTAGAAAAATAAACGTTGTGACTCAAATATGCATGTGCACTTGCTTTCGATTTTTAACCGTATATTTTAGAAAGTTTTTTTTTTAAAAAAAATGTAGGCCATCCATCACACTATGGTTTAGGGTTAGGAAAATCCTTACATAAGAAAGTGTAATCCATACCATTTGGCCTGTATTCCTATCTCTACTTTAACACAATTTATCATCTATCAATCAACTCACCCGACCAACAGGGAAAATACACACATTTAATTTCCTCCTATCTCTTTTTCATATATTTCCGTATTAAATAAGCCTACTTGCAATTTCAAGCCGTCCAAATTAAACAAGTCTGAATCGGTAAACACTTATTATTGAACCTTGAATTATATACGCATTCTAGCAAGTAGTAACCGATGGGTGCAGGATATTATTAAATATTTATATTATATTTTTAAACCCGGAGACGTATATGTTCCTCCTAATTAAACCATTATCACGCTCATATTTAAGGTTATGTGCGCACGTCACCAGCTATAAATAACTACTCGATCGTCTTTCCTATTGTTAGCTAGGCAGGAAAATAAATAATTATTATTGTACCGGACGCAAATTTCTTTATCTCTGTGAGTTATATATACATGTGGCCGGATTAAACTCAGATTAAGTGTCACATTTAGCACTAACCATATCACACGGTTTAGAAGTTGTTGGTTGGAGTGGAAGTTTTCACATTAAGTATACAACGGGGCTAAGTACTTCAGTCTTGGTTTTAATTAAATTTTTTATTCTACTTTACATTTTCCGGCATACTCCCTCCATTCCTATTTATAAGACCTTTTTGGATAATCTTAAAAAAATCATTAGAAAGCTAATTACATTACTTAATAATATCATATGTTGTATTTTATTATATTATATAGTATTTTATAAGTCAAACAACATAATTTAAAGAAAAATGATAAATTTTAATGTCTTAAAGTAATGTAATTAGTTTTCTTATGATTTTCTTAGATTTATATTCTTCAAAAAGTTCTTATAAATAGGAATAAAGGAATACTATTTTACACTACAGGTCATCAAAATCTTATTGTAATTAATCAATAAGTAGGCACATTCATGACGCGGAATCATATAAATTAAATAATATGGGAGGAACATACTCACATATGCAATTATATATAATTAGTCTTGATAAGTGACTCTAACGGTCCTTATAACTGATATTCGATTTTTTTTTTTGGACAATGGTCTTCAAAATATTATGTGAAGCTTAATTTAATTTGTCTCGGGGATTGGTACTCTTGGTTTTTTGTTGATTGTTATCGCAGCATTACTTGAAGAGCTAACAGGGAGAATACTTTCATAGCAAAATGTAATTTTTTTTCCCATTAATTGTGAACTATTCAAAGTAAATTCAAGTATTATTGGCATGTTAGCTAATTATTTATCATTTCGTTTTGTGCATGTAAGTGTATGGTTATTCCATGTGTATACCGGAGTTCAAATCGATCGATTTTTTTTGAGGGAACCGAAAGAGAAATAATGATAAATTTAATTTGGTAACTGGCCTGATAGATGAGTTCAAGCATGTATATATATAGATTTAATTGTTCTTATTTTGTGGCAACGTCAATCAAACAACAACCTTTTTCACACATGGAAAAATACGCATGCAGCACATGCAAACATTAATTAATTAAATAGCTCAGAATATTAAAAAAAAATGCACGGCCTATCCAGACATGGAATCTGGAATTTAAATTGCATTTAATAATAAGTACTGGTATAGTAGTATATGATGGACCGCCCTTGAAAAACGATATTTCTTCAATAATGGTAAAAAATGAAAAAAAAAAAAAGAAGACGAAAAAAGCAATGATAGAAGAGACGGAGGGAATGCTGAGGGACCGGGACTGAGTTGTAATAAACTATGTATTATTATGTCTCACTTGCTTGAAATATATATATATTAGAAAAAGAATTAATAATGGGGAATATGATGTTACTTTAATAAAACAGAAAATGGGATGGCAGGAGGTGGGGCTGCTCATGAAATCATCAAAAGGAGTTTGCTTATCCGAATGATACTCTACTCGCAAAAGTCAAACATAAAGTTTACATAATCTAATATACACAGTGATTATATATATGTTGGACGGACACACACATATACACGTACTCAGACAGAAACCAAGATATTAAAGAGAGTTAAATTGATGTAGATAAATTAGAGACAGCTCGGTCCTTGATGTGCAAAACATATATGTAGCAATTATCAATTTTGTAGATCACTTCTTAATCAGTCGGATGGTTTTTATTTAAAAAAATGGTCCCTCTTATTATCTGGAAAAATGTTTATATATAAATTAATTCCCGTGAATTTAAAATTATTAAGAAACTACTCCCATATATAAGATACTTTTAATATTTTTCACATAAATTAAAAAAAAACCTTAAACTTAATTAATTATTTCATAGAATTCAACAACTTTCTAAATTTACCCCCATTTAAAATACATTACATCCATGAGAATAAAGTCAATACCATAATAAATAAAAAATAAAATTGTATATTGATATAAAATTTTTCTCTCAGTGTTTTATATACAGGACTGAAATTTTTCTTCTTTCTTTTTTCTTCCTCTTCTTTATATATATACTTTATATATAAGAACAGAGTAGCAGGTAAAATAATATCGAGGGCAATATACATTTGACAAATTAGAGTCCCCCCTCTTTATTAATGAGTAACAGGCAGTAGATAAAGCTGGGTTCTTTTCTTTTTGACCCACACACACACATATATAAATAATTATATGCAAGTAAAAAGGGGGGAGACAAGAAAAACACCTGTAAAAATCAAAGGCTGCATAAAAAGGGAAATATGAATATGCCCATCGTGACAGTGCCAGAGCTTAAAGCAGTTATGGGTGGTTTTCAGGCCACACCCACACATATTTGTTTATGTTTATATGGGTATCTCCCATTACATAACCTAACTGGTCCGTTTTGCCCGTCCTTTCGCACGTGCCATCTCTCTTTCCCTATCTTCTATTTAATGAATTCCTAGCTCCTCACATGCCTAATATGCCCTCACCAACTTTTCTCATCGCGAATCATTATTTTGGGACACTATGGTCATTTTATAACGCCATAAGATATATGGTGGTAGTTTGGATCATTGAGATGACTTTGTACTGACCCCTTATCTAATTTTCCCCCCCAACTATTCCGTTGTTTGCGCTGGTTCCCAAACGACGTATTCAAATGACAATACAAACCAATGCTTTGGCGATGACAGTTCCGTCATTTCCCACCCTCAAAAAAAAATAAATAATTGTAGAGCCACGTTAAATTTTCCTTGTGATTATCATTTTGCCGAAAACGTCAGTTTGGAGCCATTTTGAATCGTAATTCCAACCATTATGTTGCTAAACTCTGTTGTCAAGATAGTAGGGGCATTGTCGTCTTTCCCAAGCATGAATATTTTCTTTTGCGTATGGTTTTCCACTACAACTTTATGATAGTATTTTTTTTTTTATTTATCTTTTTTGTCAAATGGGAGAATATAATTTTTTATGCAGATAAATTAAATAAAGATATACATTAAAAAAAAAGGCATTATTGGTGGGGAAAAATTAAAAAAGAGGGTGAAGACTGAGGAGGGAGAAACAGCGACCGCTCCCTTTTCTCTTTCTCTTCGCTATATGTTGAGACAGTTTCTCTTTCTCTTCGCTATATGTTGAGGCCGATATCATATCAGCACCCCCCCGAAGCCTCCATTTTTAATAATTTAAGTTATATGAAAGTTGCATCTCTCTCTTGCACCACAAGGAGATTGCAAACAACTCTCACTCCAGAGAGCAACCCAAAGACGATAAAGAAAAGGAGAGAAAGAGACGAGAGGCGACAGAGCGACAATTGTGAGAGAGAGAGAGAGAGAGGAGTTGAACAAGCTTTCAATTGCCACAGAAGGGAAAACGATGTCTGAGAACTTCACATCCTTTCATATACTATGCAACTCTCAGAGGTACTTGTATCGGCTTTTAATTTATATATATTTTTATGTGTGTGTATGTATATATACATGATGATGAACAAAGCTGATAATGATAAAAAGGAAAATTTAATGTTTAGACGAGGGGACTGGGGAGGGTCCGGGGGCCAGTTCACTGGTTCTCACTCGTTTCCTGTTTCTTTCTCTAGTTTCTAATTAATCTAGCATGTGTGTGTCTTGTACTGTAATTGACTTCCAATCACTCGATAGATGTTTCTTAATTGTTAGATTTGCTTACTCTGGTACCGATCCTTGTTGAATTCAGCTAATTGGACAGTTGAGCTGATGCTGCTGAAGGGAATATGAAGTTGATGAAGAAGACAACAATTATGACGAAGAACAAGATTATTTCAAGATGGGACTAGCAACTCCACCACTTGCATCAATAATCTCTCACTCCAAGTCCAAGATCCACCATTCGTTTTTTACCTTCGACAATAGGTCCGGTTTTCCCAATTCTATGTCCATGTCCCAGGATTATCATCAAGCAGGAATCTTTAGTTTCCCCAATGGATTCGAGAGATCCACTGTAACTCAGCAACCTCATCATCAGCAGCCACAGATCCGGAGGGATAAAGTGAGGGTGCAAGGCTTCGACCCACCACCACCGTTAGTAGGTATTGAGGAAGAGGAATCTGGAGGCCTTCCTGTGTACGAAACTGCCGGGATGTTATCCGAGATGTTTAGTTTCCCTCCCACGGGCGCCACCTCTTCTGAATTGTTGGAACAACAACCCTTGACGGGGACGTATCGATCGTTCAGCAGGCCACAGCAGGCTACTGCCATGGGCAGTAGTGAATGGTACGGAGACCAACAAGGCATGATGAGTGGTTTGGGAGATTCGAAGAACCACCACCACCACCACCACCACCGTCCTCATCAGCGTCAGATTTCAAGCATGAATGCGGCGGATTCAGCGGCTGCCATGCAGCTTTTTCTCATGAATCCTCAAACCAGATCACCTTCTCCTCCTCACAATCCTTCCACTAGTTCTTCCACCCTCAACATGTTGCTCCCCAATCCTTCCTCTTCTCTGCAAGAATTCCCTGCAGGCCCCGGAACAGGAGGAGCTTTTGGTCAATTCACATGGGTTCCATTTTCTGAGGCAGGCTCTCAAGAAGTAGCAACAAATGCCAACACCAACCAGAATCCAGGTGAAATAGGAGGGGTTGTGGAAGGCCAAGGTCTTTCTTTATCCTTGTCGTCTTCATTAGAGGCAGCTAAAGCCGAGGAACTGAGGATGGGCGGCGATGGCGGCTTTCTTAATTATTACAGTCAAAGTGCAGCAGGAGGGTCCTCGTCTACTCAGTATCCGTACAAGAATTTGGGCGGGGGTCAAACTCAAACTCACACATTGCATTTACAAGGAGTAGCACAGAACCACCAAGTTCATGCCGGTTTCGGATCATCGTTAGGGATTGCGAATGTGCTGAGGAACTCTAAGTATGTGAAGCCAGCTAAAGAATTGCTCGAAGAATTCTGCAGCATTGGAAGGGGTCAGTTCAAGAAGAACAAATTCGGCAGACAGAACTCCAACCCTAATTCCAATTCCGGTGCCGCCGCCGCCGCCTCTTCATCTTCAACAAAAGATCCTCCTCCTTTGTCCGCCGCCGACAGGGTTGAGCATCAGAGAAAGAAGGTCAAACTCCTATCCATGCTTGACGAGGCACGTACTTTCCCTCTCTTTCACTCTCTCTAACCCTCTAGAGTCAAGGTCCTCGGTCCTTTCTCTGGTTACCTCATTCATGTTTTTTGTTTTGAAAAAAAAATCAAATATTAAACTGCACAGGGATTAACGCACATTCTTCGGCCGGTTTCGTTGATTATCTTTCTTTATTTAATAAATTATATATAAACAAAGAAGCCGGCAGGTATAACAGGGGCCTTAAATTCTTATTCTATAGGATCAGTTGGTACGGATTCGCGATATCTTGCTTGTGTAAATTAAAATCCATTGAATACGTCCATTAAGAAGCGACGTTGTTTGTGTTCAGTAATACTCCCGATCTAAGCCACACTCACCACTACGTCACGTAGGAAGTTGTTATGAATGCCACTTCTCTCCCACCTCCTGATACATACCCATCATTGCCGATATTAAAGTGAAAGCTATTGTTTAGTTTGTTACCATGTCTCAGTTGACCTCCAAGTTCCTTCCTTTTCTATCTTTATTTGTTGGTTTTATTATGCTGCACACAAAGGCTAGTAGCCAGTCAGTTGGAGAGTGAGGGAAAAAGATAGCCAAACGATAGATGTGCCTTAGCTTGTTCCCATCAGCAGTCATTTCACCGTATATATCCTTCAATTCACACGCATTTATTGAATTCTGGGTTTCTTTGAGAAGCAACAATGTCTCACGAAATTCAATAAATGGTAAACCAAGCTATCCGATCCATCTCAAAATCACAATCTACTATATATGATAAATGCCCTTTCGTTTTTCACTCGTTGCTTGCGTTGAATATAATGGAGTCCCGCGTGTATCTCATTACTACTTGATTGATGGTACACATAGATTGCTTTCCTTAATTACTACGCACACAGTCACACTTGAGTAATTAATTAGATGTAGTTGGTAGTCGTTCATTTGACTGTAAATGATAACATGCATGCACAATACCCACGACGAATAATAAAAAAAAAAATATAAAAGCTCGTAGCCATGGTGTCTACTTTTCTTTTCCATTATTGTACACATAACACAGCAACTAAGTCAATGTATTATTTTTTAAGTAACATTTGCGTTATACAGGTGGACCGAAGATACAGTCACTACTGCGAGCAAATGCAAATGGTGGTAAACTCATTTGATTTGGTGATGGGTTTTGGGGCGGCCGTGCCATACACAGCGCTGGCACAGAAAGCAATGTCGAGGCATTTCCGGTGTCTCAAAGACGCCATATCAGCACAACTGAGGCACAGTTGCGAGCTGCTGGGTGAGAAAGATGGGTTGGGTTCGACGGGTTTGACTAAAGGTGAGACCCCAAGGCTGAAGCTGCTTGAACAAAGCCTGAGGCAGCAAAGAGCCTTCCACCAGATGGGCATGATGGAGCAGGAGGCTTGGAGACCCCAGCGAGGCCTTCCTGAACGTTCTGTCAACATTTTGAGAGCCTGGCTTTTCGAGCATTTCCTCCACCCGTACGTTCTTTCTACTTTCTCCTCTTTACTTGCACTCTCACAACCTTATTATTTTTCCTAAGGTCTAGGTTTAACTTTTTGAAATGATCATTTTAATATTAATAAGAGGAAAAGATCAGAGAATCTAAAAGCCATCATTCATGTGGCATAAATTATCAATAACGTTTAGAGGAACAGTATAGCAGTAACATACATACATAGCAGTGTTCTTGGGATGTAGCGAAAAGCTGTAAAGATAGCATCCTAATGGCTTAACTTTAACTACATATTTTTACCGCATCGTACGTCTCTCTCCTAATACATGCAAGCACGTTAAATGTAATGAAGCGATTAGGGGATAAAGTGGAGAGAGAAAATGGGGTCAGTGTGTACAGTGAAATACTTTTCTTCTGCAATAGCAGCTAAGACGTAGATCTTTCTCTCATGGGCTTAGATTCTGACGCCCCATGAAGGGAAAAGGGAGGGAAGATTCAATGGCAGTGAGGGGAGGGGCACAGGTCTCAGAAAGCTGTGTGTTCATTTTACGGTTTAGGGGAAGGACTCTGATGTCATTTTCTGGTCTCTATCTCAGGTATCCAAGCGATGCAGATAAGCATCTGTTGGCTCGACAGACTGGCCTATCGAGAAATCAGGTTCCTCTCTCCCCACTCTTATCTTTCCACAAAACACATCTTATAATTACACATACTACTGTATAGTATGTTGTCATGGATATGTGTGTGTGTGTGTGAGTCTAGAGATAGAGAGAGAGAGATTGAATAAGACACAGGTTTTAGAATTTTGATTCTGTAAATAATTAAACACCCGGCCCACATCCACCCATGTAACAAAGAAAAGGAAACCCCCCATAGAAGAGAGCAGGGACCAGCTGGAAGTTCAGATGGACCAACATGTGGTTTCAGGTTTTGTTTCTGTCTGCCAACCTAGGCTTTTTTATTGTTTTCCCTCCCTCCCTACCTCCCTCCCTCCCTCCCTCGTTTTCTTTTCAGTGTTTTTTTGAAAAATAAAAGTCTTTATTTAGATTTCGAATCTTTCTTTACCTTGGCGATCATAAATTCTGAAAACAAAAGCGCAGAGGGGCATAAGTACAGGAGCAATATAATGAAATGTAGCAGTAGTTTTTGCTGCATTCGAATCATCGTCTTTCTGTTTCGAATCTAATGCTTTCACCCACCGCCGATTCGAGTGCGTGACATATATGGAACCCAAGTGGTGGGATCAAGTGTGTAATTAGGTTAGATATTTTAATTTCTTCTTGGTATGTCGGTTTGTCCTCATATATTATATGCTTTTTGGCAAATGCACTATGGAAGATACTCATGCGACTTTGTCTCTTTCCAAGTTAGGTTTGTCCCTTCTAATTAACGCATAATCCGGTGGTTTGGATACTCTTAAACCCTATTAATCTAAGCAAAATATACTTTTTCTTTCTTTATTTTGGCATATTTTCCTGTATTGATTCTTTTTTTCCTTTCGTTTCTACGATGTCAGCCATAGAAATCATAAAGTTTGCCTCTCCCAGCTTAGGATATTTTGCCTTTTCTGTTTATCACATCAACGTCAATACAGTAAGCAATGCTTCAGAGTTTGAGGAGTTAAATTATAATATAAATAATTTATGAACATGAATATATTTTTAAGAAATTTTATTTAATAATATAAAATATACATTTATCAAGGAAAAAACATTATTTATAAGTTTTAGGAAGTAAATATAGTATTTCTCCAGCGTTATTGTTATGCCTAGGTAATGTTTATACATACGATTGTTTTGTCCCACATTATCCTTGGCTAATCATACCTTAACAATATTGTACGAGTAGTTTGTAAGTTATCTCAGAAAACAAAATTTACAGCGCTTTTAGTAGGCAGAAGCCTATTTCTTACGCCTAAGTATAGCTGTCCTAGTAGACCCTGCAACGATCAGTTCAAAAACTGGAAAGGGTAATAAAGTCCATAGGTATTAGGTACTGCCTAACTGGGAACTGGCACCTACTGATGAACAGTTTTGTGACTTTTGTTGGTTTTGAGAAACAGCCAAATTAGCCATCATTTTAAATCAGTCATTTCACTGCCCCCCGTACCTTAATCATACAGAAACCAAGTCTTCTATTTAGTGTGGTCTAAATTCGACGTAGTCACTTCAGCAGAAGACGTTGCATGGTCTATTATTATTATTCGTGCTTAACACAATTCCCTCTCCAATAATTGCTGCTCTTGTTCACCAAATATGAACGCCCAAACCGTTTGTTCATTTATGAGGCTTGGCTTAACTGTCATGTTAAATGTCAAAATTGACGGAATAATGCGCGCGCGCGCACATATATATATATATATACAGATTAAATACTTCCATAACTATAGCACTATTTTGTGGATATATGTGGTAGCCTGCAATATTTTCTTAGTAGCTCGTAGGGTATAGATTATATTATTAATATAACAAGTTGGTTGCGACGCAGGTGTCAAACTGGTTCATTAACGCGAGGGTTAGGTTGTGGAAACCCATGGTAGAGGACATGTATCAGCAAGAGCTACAAGAAGATGATGAGGACGCAGAAGAGAGAGAAATGAACCAAAGTAACAGCAACAATAGTGGCAACATGGCACAGACCCCAACGCCCACCACCACAACCACAACCACCACCACATCCACAGCATCGGCGTCAGCGCCACCAACAACGCCACAAGCCAAAAGATCCGAAAGAGACCCCTCATCTCTCGTTGCAATCAATAAACGAGCGCTCCCGGAAAACCAAGCAAAGCAACAGTCGTCCGCCGCCGCCGCCTCTGAGGTGGCGCAACATGTTTCCCAAGGTTTCCGGTCAGACCTGCCTCTGCACGGTCATGATGACACGTGTCGGAATGGCAGCGCAGTTGCAGAAGACTGCGGGACCGCCTCGGCCACTGCTAATAATATTGGATCTACTCTCATTAGGTTCGGGACCACCGCCGGTGATGTGTCGCTCACCCTAGGGCTACGCCACGCCGGGAACATCCCTGACACCTCTCCTTTCTCTGTTCGAGATTTTGGAGGCATTTGATTAAACTTATATAAATATATTAGATTACGTATAAAATACATATAGGAAGTTACTTATAATTTCATCGCGAAAAAGAAAGAAAACCTTCTTTTTGCTGATTTTTTATCGCTATGTTCCTCCTGCTTTTATTTATATTATACTAGTATTGAGGAAATAAAGGATAAAAAGAGTAGTTCATGATCAGAAGTGAAGGTAGCATTGAGGCAGAGTCTGGGTCCCGGTTGTATAACTGTATAGAAGAATATTGTTTTCCATATTTTCCCAACGTTGTATCAAGGTTTTCATGCCTTAATTAATTTAATTCGTATCTTAATTTAATATGATTTGATCTGATGAGTTATATATGATGCCAGAGTAACATAGCTTCGTTACACTGCATATTTTCATCATTCCTCCGTCGTAAAATTTGTTAATTTAATATATTGGTGCAAGGCTGTATCAAGGTTTCCATGCATGCCTTAATCTATTTTTGGAATGTTCTTCAATTTATGAAATCATTTATTTATTTAACTCTTGAATCACAACGGGGCCGGGTGTGAAGAAACTAATTCACACTTTTTACTACTTGTTATCACAATGTTCGAATAAAACCTAGTCTTCGAAGCCGAGATTGTGATATATATGGCCTCAGCTGATCATGTGAGAGTGAATAATATATCCTCATGATAATATCCCATAAATTTTTTAGGAGAAAAATTAAAATTGGATATTCAAATTTATATTAGTAAACTAGTTAAGTTGTCGCTTGACAGCACGGTTTTCCCTTGGCAAGTTGAATAAACTATCCTTTTCTCTCCATTTAATGGACTCAGTCATGATGAAACCAATAGAAAGAAAGAGTCAAAGAACAGGGCGCACGTTTTGTTTACTAATCAAGTAATTCACTTAATAACTGTATGCCTAAAGGACTCCCAGTGGCAGCGAGAGGACCAAACGTACGTGGAACAATAATTCATTAATATGCTATACGCTAACAAAACAAAAAAGTAATAAATCGAATATTAATTAAGAACACAGGTCCATATATATATATAGAGAGAGAGAGAGAGAGAGATACGTACGTACAGCATATATACATGAAACGGAACGGCAATACATACACCGGCTTAATTAATTAATTAATTAATTAAGGAGACGTCTTGAGAATGAGGGGATGTCACCAATGAAAGGAGGTTGTCAAATCCGTTTCTGTTACGTGCAATTAGTATATTGTTGATAACCTATTTTGCCATAAGTGGCCTTTGTCCAAACTCTAAACTACCTCCAATATTAATAGTGCCAGGCCAGGACACGGGTGTTCCGTAAAAAACAAAACAAGGGCTTTGCAAAGCAACAATCACGGCTCACCTAATATATATATACACACACACGTGTGTATGTTATTTTCTTGATGTTTGAGCAACATAATAAGACCTTCTATATAATACTTCCTTAAGTCTTAATTATAAAACTTAATTAAAAATTTGATTTGATCTTCAATATAACACCAATATATTTTGTCTTCCTTATTTAACTATTTTTTTCTCAAACTATCCATGTTACTACTCTCTTAACTATAATTAGGCACAACAATGATTTGAATAAATACATAAAGAGAAATTATACTTCAATTTCTCCCCCGCTTCCCATAAATATATACATAAGAAAAAATAATGAATCTAAAATTGTAAATTAAGAATATTTTTGGAACAATAGGTGATATTATAACAATTAATTTAACTAATATCCTTAATCTTTCTAAAACAATCAACTGAATTTTATATTTAGGACGAGAGGAGTATATATACCTATCAAGGGTCAGTGGCTACTATCACTAACCGAATTATACAAAGGTTGTTCGATCTGCTGCCTCTATCAGTCATTGGCGTTTGCTAGCTTTTTGAATTGTTCAGCCCTTAGCTTGAATTCACATCTATCTATCATTGTTGTGCGAATTAACGATGAGATGTGGCGGTTGTTGATGGTAATTAGGTAGCCACCACACCTCATAAGGCATAATAAATATACGAGTAATTAAGTGGAAGAGAGAGCGAATTGAAAGCTGCACTACTGGACTCGGACAAGTTGTAATAAAGGGAACATAAAAATAGTCATAGAGCTTCAATTGAGATCTTAGTACCGTAGGTTTAGCAGAGGCAGTAGAAGTAGAATTAGAAGTAGAAGAAACAAAAAAAGGAGAGTATTAAATTAAATATATGGTGGGAGAGTCTTTGGAGAGGTGAAAAGGAGGAAATTAATTAAAGAGATGGTCAAAGAGGATCGGAGTGGGGTTCAGATATTATAAGTAGGCTAATCATATCGATCATAAGAGATAGATGCACAAATATATAGTTTGTTTGTCTTTGCGTGGTGCCATCATTACTCATAACAATATGCTCCTTCCCCCATTCAATGCCCAAAGGCCAAAACAAAACAAGCTCGAGTGTGTGTGTGTGTGTGTGTGTGTGTCTATGCCATTATTATATTTAAATGTGTTTTCCCACCCTACCCTCCGCCAATCTGCACCTCCATATAGACTAGCCATCTACTTCTCTTCTTCATAGATATAAAGAGTAATATTAATATTAATTCAGATCGATCCAAGCATTATTAATTGCAATGTAGATTTTGATTGGGGATATAGGTTTTTTTAGAGACAATTTTGGTATCCGCACAAACTCCAACTTATTCTTCTAATTCAAGCGTTTATAATTCTCTCTTCTAGAAACCTACAACCAACATCCATATATATATATATATATATATTCGAGTACATTCTAAAATAAAATGTTGTGTGAACCAAGGACTGGTTTATTCAATTTGTTGCCTGCCCTATTTAATTGATCCGGACAGTATCTTAAAAATTAATTAAAATAATATTCTCTCAATTCCTATTTATAAGACTCCGTTGACTTTTTAAAAAAATCTTAAGAAAATCTTTAAAAAGTTGATTACATTACTTTAAAACATTAAAATTTATCGTTTTTCTTTAAATTATGTTGTTTGATTTATAAAAATAAAATATATCATATAATATTATTAAGTAATGTAATTAATTTTTTTAAATTTTTTCTAAAAAAATACAATGATACCTTGTAAATAGAAACAAGGGAGAAATCCAAATGGATATACTTGACAGTGGGCCGGGAGACTGCTGTACTCATGCTGTACCCGTGAATGAGATGGCTACCGACAGGATCTGCCCGTACGTGGGTCCCATGGTTGGAAGGAAAAGGAGAGATGAGGCGCATCATTTCGTTTTGGGCCTTGGCCCACCCTTCTCTCGCGAGTCAGTTGTGGATAAGGTTCGTCCTCAGCCCACATATGGGGCCCTTTAAACAGGCGTGGAAACAGTGTTTTGTTTGAGGGTTTTAATTTAGTGAATGTTGGTAGGCCCATGGTTAAACGATGAAATGGAGAAGGAATAATAAGAGCCGATACTGAACAGAGCAGAGAGGGAGGACCACTGGCCATTAAAGTAATGGGCGCCAAAAAAGGCCTTCTTTTTATGAACTCAGCCAGCCAAATGTAGTAACTAGCAAATACAACTAGTTTCCTGCTTAGTGATTTCTACTTTTGCTCACCCTTTTGATAAATTAAGTATTGGAGGGCAATGGACGAATGAAGATTAATGACCAAATTGGAGTGAAGTGAGCAAGCTTGCTTCAAAATCAAAAGGGAAGTCAAAAGCAGGATTCAGTCAGGCATATACTGAAAAAGAGCAACACCCACCAACCTTTTCTACCATATAGTAGCAGTAAAGAGAGCGATTTAGTGAATGTATGATTATTCTTTACTCGTATTTATGAAAATACAAAGCAATTATTGGAGTATTATTTTTTAAAAGCACAAGAAAATCATGGGTGTTTGAGATGATGCAGCAGCAGCAGCATTGCCTTTGGTTACTCTTTTCTGTATCACCTGGCGTCTTGTCAACATCGCTTGCCTCCCACTTTCCCTCAAAATTATTCATTTCTCTTCTTCGGTTTTTCCTACCAACATTGTTTTAACTTATTTTAATTTTGGATTGGGAAAAATGTGGGGAGAAAGAATGAGAAAATAAATAATTGGTTTGAAAACTTCCATAAATAGTAAACAAATTTGTTATTTTTTGAAAGTTTTCTTGTCCATCTAATTTTCTCTTTATCCAAACATAAGATAAGTGTTAAGTGGCATTCAGCACCATAAAATATATTTTTAATGGCACTCTCTTAAAATATTTGTTCCTATATTCAACTCTCTTAATAAAGCAGACTAAACATTTAGGGTGTGTTTAGATTAAGGATTGCAATCGGTGCTTTTGGAAAAGTAAGATTGAGTTAAAGTAAGATTGGATAAAAGTAATATTGGGTAATTTGATTTGTGTTTGGAATAGAGATTGTAAAAGTTACTTATAAGTTACTTATGCAAAAGTAAAACTTGTTTGGTTGAAATTTTGTAAAAGTAACTTTTGGTGGGAAATAACTGAAAAAGGCATGAATTATATATATATATATATATCTAAATATATTGTGATATTTATACTACCTCCAATCCAAATTATAAGATCTAGTTAACTCTTCTAGCTTCATTAATCTCTAAAAAAAATTAATTGGGTATTATAATTAGGAATGGAGGGAGTCTTATTACATGTAAATATAGTATTATATTTATACGACCTTCGGTCCTAATTGTAAGACCTAGTTTACTCTT
>JBAGKO010000004.1:20107779-20120801 GCA_037177275.1 Acacia concinna | reverse complement strand
GACAATATTGTGTGCGGACTTCCTTGCTAGGACTGCGCATGAAGATGATAGAGCGCTGGTCATATTACAGGAGCCTCCTCAAGAATGTATGGAATGGTTACAAAAGGATTTTTTTTGTAAGTACCTAGGGGGATTGTACCTAAGGTTACAATACTGTCATAGGATAGGATAATTTCAAGCTATAGCTTGCCTTATTTATTAAAAAGAAAAGAAAAATAACATTCTCTTTTCATTTGAGACACAAATAAAACGGCAAGCCTCTGAATTCGCCATCTATCAATTCAAATAAGAAACAACATATCATCACGTTCATTTAAACAGCTTATACAAAAAACCAATCACTAAAATGCCAATTCAATGAACCATCTTTATACACCCAGTCAGTTTTCCCATCAATTCAAGCAATGGTTGCTGACCTTGCCACTCTGCTTGAGGTTTCCTGCATTCTCCACTCAACGCTATCTTTATGCTTCCTTGCTCTATTTTCAACTCCCAGTGAAAGTCAAATATGCTTATATATATATATATATAATCTCCAATCCCATTTCATACTTCTTTACAACACCTGCTCCTTTGATGTGGCAGCACTATCTGATATGACATTAGCTTGTCCTTCCATGTAAGGTCTGATGAAAGTTCTGCGCCACCACACCTCAAAGGCTCGTTGAAGATTTGGGCAGTTATCACCGGCTTTCAAGAAACTTCCCAACCATGAAAGAAGAATACTCTGTTGATCCTCCAGAGGCAGAGTCAGGATTGTCCTCCCAATTCCTTCCTCCACGGCTTTCCTGTCAAATGACCTGCAAGCGTGGTGCAACCAGCTGTAGTCATCCATTAGAGGCTGTAGCCATGTCTGCAACAACAGCTGACGCGTCTCCTTTGATGGCAACAATTCCCCTCTTCCAATACCAACATACAGTTTTCCTGAAATACAGCTGATGTGGTAACGGCAGACCACAGGCAGCTTTCCATGTAGGACAGCCAATTCCTGCTGGTTCGCCCACATCACTGCGAATTCATCCGCTGCTTGTTTGTCAATTAATATCTCAACCAACCACGCCAAGTTATCAGCTTCAAGAGCTATGCGCTTCACTATGGGTTCTCTGTGATCGCTGGGTTTATTTGCAAAGTCTGGTTCTGCAGCCTGCTTGAATAAAGACAACAGAGAATCCAGGCAGCTTCTGCATGATTTATGTATTGTGTCAATGCAGATGTCAGCCGAACCTGCATGGCTAGGAGTGCTGTTATTCTCCCTAAGGAGCTTCAGGACTACAGATTTCATCTCTCGGCGACCTCTCTCCTCGTTGCTCTTGAGAACAAGTTCAATAATATGGGAAAGAGTATCCTTAGGGACATTAGAGATGTCCGAAGAAACTCGTTTCAACACAGGGTTGATCCCAATGCCTTCCCCTTGGAGCCTCAGAACTGTTGAGACAACCTTTTCTTCTTCTTCTTCTCCAACCCAAGGGACTGCCTCCAAGTACTCCAAACATGACTGGATGCATGAGCTGAACCCAAGAAATTCTGCAACCTGCAAATAGTTTCTCTCAGTTCAAGTACAAGTGACATATCTTCCTCCAAATACTACTAATCAATGAAAAGAAAACATTAAACACATGTAATCAACCCCCAGACAAAAGCTATGCATATTCCAGTCATACCATAATAATGCCATTCAAACAATTTACAATTTTTACACATACCCAACAATAAAGTTGAATCAACCAACCCAACTATCACTGTCCTACTGCAAAGTAAAATGCAGATGCAGATCATTATGACTATGTTTGATCGGTAATTTCGTTTCACTGGAAAATTAATCTAATAACTCAGACAACATTTAATGCGAACACAAAGAAGGGAAAAGTAAGAAAGACGTATCAAAATTGTAGCATGAAAGGAAGGGCATACACTATGAAGTTTGAACGTGAACTTCTTGAGAAACCTAATAAATAGAGGATGAAAAATACAAGAGGAAAAGGACTAAAGGAGGATGAAATTGAAATGACAAAGAAGATCAATAATGAGAATCTTTCTGATCCCTCTGCATGCCTAACAAGGTAATTCTCAGAAAGAAACCACATGAAGAGGGCCAAAGAGAAGCAACAAAAACAATCTGATTCAAAAGCAATTTTAGTTGCAAGGCTATCCCCTGAATAGTTCCATTCACCACCAACCCAAGACATCAGATAATAGCATGAGCACACAGCCATTGCACTATGCCCTCCTAGCTATTGCCAAAGCCATAATGTCATCATTGTCAATCCTTTATAGTACATTGTCCTAATGGAAAACTTGTCTATTGAGGGAGTTCTGAGCTTCCAAAGGGACTTTTGAAGAAGAAATTTTTTCCAATTTGGAGGATAAGCAATACAATGGAAGGAGATTTACATAAAACCTATAAGAAGAGTCAAAATCTTAATGTTCAAATTTAAAAATAAACAAAAGGAATAACATAAATTGAAGAATACAGGGAGCTAATGGAGTAAAACAAATATCTGTAAGGTTAAGCATCCTTTCATCCTGATCCCAGTATCTTCAAAGCAAGCTTTTGACCTATATGTTCATGTTAGATCGTTCATTATCTAACAACTCGATACAGCCTAATTTTCTACCTGAAATAAACATGTTAACAGAAAACATCAACAAATTCCGTGGATCATCTCTGAACCTCATACTATTTCCACCTTTTCAAAACAAATGGGTTCAAAGCCAATCTTGAACTTTGGGATATAAAACAAATTAAGTGATAAATGAGGGGAATCTCAGAGTTAGTCAATGTTCATTCATATTTCATAGTGCATTCCACTCTTTATGCAACTCCTGATATTTTTGTCAACCATAAATTAGTAATAATCCATTTGAGTATAAATCCCTAGCTATTTGTGTATATACTAGTGAATGATGCTAATTTTAAGTAAAACAGATGAATATGCAGCATGTAAACCTTAATTGCTATGTAAACCAGTCATTAAATGCATAGGAAAATATTATTCTAACAGAGTAACATGCAGAAAAACAAAAACAAAAGAAAAGAAACTTTATGGGGGCTTAAAAACAATATCGACAAGATATATATAACTTAGCGCATAGCAGCAAAAATTAGTTAAACAAAGACTGTCGTCCATCAACAAGAATATCATGAATATTCATCTACAGATATATTGAATTATTGATTTCCATACAATCTGTATTCAGAAAAAAGCAACAAAATAGGCACCATGTCAATAATTCAAAAGGGTGGTGCATTATACATCTATAAGAATGAAAGAATACTAGCAGCAACAAATATTTCCCCTCCCAGGGAGATGCATTAATATAAAGTAAAAAAACTAAACAAAAGCTGCACCAATTGAGGTGGAAAAAAGCACGTAAGCATGACAGAATTATTAAACTACCTTGAGTATCCTCAGTGTTCGAGAAACACTTTGTTTCATCAGCCTCTGCTTCATATCTTTGCAGTACATCAGTCCAACAGTTTCAACATATATTTCAACATCGTCACAATCATTAATTTGGAGACTTGACAAGCCAGATTGTTCAGAAAGTTTCTCAGCAAAGAAGCTACTCTTCTCAGTTAGAACATCCCTGTGGACACTTAACTTAACACAGAACCCCTGCTTTCCCAATAAAACGACCCTTGTATCACTAGTTCCAGCATCACCAAACTCAATAGCTACCTTTCTTGGCAAACTTTCAACTTTGGGCCTCGGCGCTCTCTCTGTGGCTACAGGTGTGCCAGCTGGAGGTCTTTCTGAACCAGTACATTGTTGATCATCGGACAAGGCCAATCTTGATGGGGCAGGTGCTTGTCTTCTCTCACTTGTCGTCACTGTCTTCTTCTGAGCACTGGTTTTCGGTGGTGGTGAGGAGGGTTTTGGTTTATTCAGGGAATTTTGAGTTTTGACGCTTTTCTGAAATACAACAGGAGAGGGACAACACCAAAAACCTTCTGGGGTCACGGCTATTGGAACATTTTTAACCTTCGTTTGGCCTTGATCTACCCGGGTAAGCTTAATTTCCGCCATCTTCTACAAGTAAGAAGGATCCACAGCTGTTGTAACTTGCGAAAGAAGATGTGGCATTTATAGAGAAAATGGCGCAATCGAAACAGGTCCTAATCTTCTAAGGAACAACGAATTGGTTGTACCGGACAGAAATATGTCGGAATAATTATGCCTCGTGGCCTTTAAGAGCTCTCTATTGAATACAACACTGTCTTTCCCACAAATTCACAAATATGGCAACGGAGAATTAAGAGCCGATGTTTTGAAGTTGATCTACTTACCCAACAAGGATCACTGCAGCTAAACACAAATTGCATTAAACACGAGGAAGCTCCAATCTGACCAAAAATTTATGACAGTTTGCTCAAACTGCAAAACTTTAAAACCTAAGCGGGGGCAAGAATATATGCAGACGCAGCTACGGAGAATATTTGCAAATTTACTTCCAGAGGAAAGTGATTATAACATTCCCAAGCAAAAACGAGGGGTTTTATACGACTTAGTAGTTAACTCCATATCATTTGGTAGGCTTATAGAGAGGGAAAACGAGGAAAACAAATTTAAAAAAAACAAAACAAAACAAAAAGAACCGTTATCTAGAAATTCCACAACTCTCCGAAAGCAGAAAACTTACAGTGAATTGATCGTCTCGTCTGAGAGACCTCCGAAAACCCAATGTCTTATCTAATACTACTCGGCCCACAGAACGTAAAAAATGATTGAACAAGAGCTCCAATGTCAAGCATCACGGGAACCGGTGAACAGAAACCTGCCAGGGAGGAATAATGAGCGTAGCCCCTCGTTGATTTGTAAAGTAGAGAAGACCGAGACCCGAAAAAAGCAAAAGAGCAAAAGAGCAAAAGACTAAAGAGATGATGGCTCATGGGATGTGTTTCTACTTTACCAGTATTCTGTCCATCCATGCTTTTGATGATTGTATCAGTGTGGGTCTCTCAGTACTTGTATTGCATCACCTTTCCTTCGGCTACGGGATTACTCCATATTCCTCGTTTGTTTATACATAAACGAAAAGTAATTACTTTAACTTCTTTACAAGGGGCCTTGTTTTTTACTCTGCTAGTTCCCTAAACAACTCAGCAATCGAACAGAAGATAGGCAAGGCTCTAGCTCTTCGTGCGATTATTATAGCAGTATTCTATTCCTTTTATTTGGGTTTCTCTGACTATGTGCCTGTCGCTTTAGGGGCCAAAACCCATGGCTATCAGGTAGAGTGAAGTGCAAGTTTGCAAAATGGTACATTAACCAGTGCCACCTCAACTCAATGTGGAAGGAACTGTAGAATAATAGGCTTGACGCTTGGAGATCATACCTCAACCTTTATAATTGAGAAAAGAGGTAAATGTAAATCATATTTTTCATTAACACATAAGGGAATATAAATCTGTATATATATAGAAAAGAGAGGAATTAGGGAAATAAATACAATTAATATTAATTAAATATAATAAATAAGGTATCATTAATCTTCTCTAATTTATTACAATTTTAGTATGAATCTCTCTGATTATTAATTAAATTAATAAATAATGTATTTTTTAATCTTTCCTGATTTATTACCATTTTAGTATGATTCTCTCTAATTATTAATTAAATATAATAAATGACGTATTTTTAATTTTCTCTGATTTATTACAATTCTAGCATAATTTTCTTTAATTTGATTTGATTCTACGGATAACTCCAAAAAAATCAAATATTAGGCAGTTTTGTTCTTTTTCCTCTTTTAGTTGTATTATCAATTATGTGGACTTTGGCAGGAATCCATGGCGGCCTAACATAAAACGAAAAGGACAGAAGTCTTGGTTCTTCACAGAAAGCAGAGAGCAGCGGTAGTTTTGTTTGGCCGGATCATTAATTGGCATTGATTATTTGTCAGTACGCTGACTTTAATCCCATTAACTCCCCCTATGTGGATTTTTCTTTTGGAATGATGTATAACTGTTAATTTGGATTTGGTAGCCGAGTTGAGTCTGTTAGCCTGAAAAAATAATCAAGTTTAAGTTAAAGCAATACTAACTTGTTTATATTTGGTTAAACGGGTTACACTGTTTAACCTGTCAAATTAATAGGTTAACCCGTTAGTTTAATAGATGGCCCGATTATTATTTATATAAAAAAATTACCTAATGTTTAGATTGTCATTGACTCACTGCGCCCTCCTAACCCTAATACAAATTTTCAGTCACACACCTGACAGGCACCTCACTCCCTTACTCCCTCTGGCCTCATTAGTTCTCACTCGATAGCAGAGCCACAGAGGTGACTATTCATTCTTCAATCACACTCCCATGGCGACAATCCGTCGTTTCTCTCTCCCTCTCGACTTTCTAGCATCTTCGACGGCTGAGTGAGTCACTATGGAAGCGATAATAGTGAGCGATGAGTGGTGAGCCACTCCTCCTCTCCCTCTGAACCACTCTTTCGATCTTTTCTAGCGGCCACCTTTCTTGGCTTCCTTCCTCTCAGAGTCTCAGTCGACAGACGACAGCACATCTCAGAGAGTGAGACTCAAATCTCATCTCACCTACCACTCTCAATCGTTGGCATCGGTGCGTCGTTCAATCGATTACCACCTCCTCTTTTACTCTTCCTTGCCCCTCATTTCTCTCAACCGATGGGTCTATCTCAGTCCCACATTCCTCCCTCTTTTATGATTTGTGAAGCGCTGAAGTGGTGAAGCTCAACGACGCTGGCGACTGAAGAAGATCTTGTGGATTGTTTATTTATTTTCTCATCCACAGTAAGTGACTCTTCTGAATGAACGAGTGAGGGAGATTTCATATTTGTAGTTTTTTGGTGTATTGTAGATTTCAATGAGGAGTTTCTTGATGTATCCCTTAACCCTT
This sequence comes from Acacia concinna, assembly GCA_037177275.1. Lineage (NCBI taxonomy): Eukaryota > Viridiplantae > Streptophyta > Magnoliopsida > Fabales > Fabaceae > Acacia > Acacia concinna. Next base: position 20,113,927 of record JBAGKO010000004.1, on the reverse strand, counting down.
ATTCCCTATTTTTGTTTATCAATTGTCATGTGTTGACAATGTTGTGGATTTGAGCTGAAGCCCTTGTGGTTATTTCAATTTCAAAAGACTTGTTTTAGAAAGTATATATACGATAGGCTGACGGTCTAGCCCGCCAACCCTTTCAATCAGGTTTAGACTGCTATATTAGAGGTCGAGCTCCCTCAGCCTCAAACCGAGTAACCCACAATAAATTCCCAGTTTTAGAAGGAAGATGGATCTCACCATGCTTCATTTTGATTTGACCAACCAATGTCAACTAATCCAGCTCTTAGTCAAAAAGCCAAACTGAAACCTTGGTCCAGCAAGGACAAGAAAGTCTTATTCAATTTCTCATGTTTTATTTACTTAATAAGTTCCTTCCTATGTATTTAGAAAATCATCTATTTCTTCATCGACTGAATGGTAAAAAAAAAAATCATAAAATATTGAACCAAGGGATTAAATAACTAAAACTTAAATAATTCAGTTACATTAGGTTAAAATTACAAAAATTACATGATTAAAATTTTCAATATTTTTGTACCGAATATATCTATTTTACTTAGTTTTGAGAGTTTTAAAACCTAGTAAGTTTTTTTTTTACCATTTAAAGTAATAACAAAAATACATTAATATTTTTACTCATATTATCATACATCTTTCATTTGATTCCTTTCCACGAGAGATTTTAACCGGCCAACTTGGATCTTCATTTTTATTCTGATTTTCACCAATAAAGTTGATGCCATTAGTCTGTACAACCCTGTTTCCTAATAATTGAAATTGGTCACAGACAAGATACAAAAATACGACTTAGTTGCTTGACGGCGAATCTACCTTTCCAATTATAAACAATAAGCATTACTATAACAGTACTGTTAGTATTTAACAACTCAATGATTTACTTTAGCACAGCCCACGAGGATTTTTTCTGTTTCTTTTGACCTTTCTCCTCTGTATTTTTTTTACCATAACAGTCAATTACTACTACAAGAATGCTTTTGGACCGTGATTTGAGTTAAATCATCAAAGAGGTCAATGATTCTATAAAGAGAAAAAGGGTACTGACACAAACAAGAGGGAAATAGAAAGACAGAAAAATGTGTTTTTGTCATGAAGCATAAGAAGAAAACCAAGCATAGAAGAGGAATGACAGGCCAGGTGGCCTCCGCTGGAATTGTTAGGTAGTGGTGTCCTCAGATTACAGGCAATTAATGAACCCTCCATCATGTGCAAGTTCAACTTCACCCAACAATAATAGACAATCTTCTTCTTAATTATATACCAGTATTACTTTAACAACATAATCATCATAGATTAATCCAAAAAGTTGACTCCTCATGTGTGAGCACTAATTACTCATTGGAGTGGTTTCACCTACCTGCAACCTTCCAATCCAACATGTCACAAATTTTGTTATGTTCCAAAAGTCACCCCCTGTTGTGGATCCTATGTAATGTGAGTGAAAAATCTGGTTTAGGACTTGAATCTCTGTGATTGTAACAGAGAATGGAAACGATTGGTATGGGTTAAAGATGAGAAATAGGGACACAAACAATGCTTGTTAATGTAGGATGCAAACAATAATCAAAAAAAGAGGGATGACGGACATGCTAGTGTGGCATGTTCTGTTCTGTTGCCTGCAATTCATATATCAGATTCTGATATACATGTTGTCTCCTCTATTATTCAGAAGATCCCTGTTTGAGTGGCCCATTTCTCCTACCCTCTCTCTCTCTCACACACACGCGCGCGCGCACTCTCACTTACTATCCACCTTCGCTTATGTTCCTTCCCTCTTCTCAATACCCCGACATGACTGTACAATTGTACCTCACCATTCTCAATTGCTTCGTCCTCCTCTTCCCGCCATCAACTATTTGACGTCAAATGAAATTTTTCCATTAACAAACGTGAAAAAGTTTCCTTTTCCCCCCCTCGCGCTCTCCCCCCTGTGCTTTTCATTTTGTAGGAGTTCCTACAGCACCATTTCATAATGCGCATGATGGATACGATTTGCTTTGTATAGGAAAAAATTGGGGGTGTACGTGGAGTAGATTCAATCTCTGCAGATACCAATATTGTCCATATCATATTTGGGATTCTAAACTTGATACACAGTAAATACACAGAGAATGAGAGTTTTTGAAAGAGAGAGGGAAACTTCTGTACCTTTGTTGTTACGTTGTTCTTGATTATGTAGAATAACACGAAATATATTTTGTTGTAAATTTTTTGAATTTAAAATAATAAAGGGCAACTGTTCCCTCCATTACGTAAACAAATAAAAAATAATTAATATATAAAATAAAATGGGAAAATCTTTTATTTATCCTATTATCTTTATATATTTTCATTTTGACCACAAAGTCAATTATTTTTCCTTAATCCGTGAAGATTTATATATTCCAACACTTTGTCTCTATGTTTTATCTAAAGATGTCCATTAAGAGGTAAAATTAGCAAATTAAGCTAGAAACCAAAGGAGGATGGGCAGATATTTAGAACTATTTTTGCTTTGGTTTAGTTTGTACTTCAATTTAGATTAGGGAGCAGGCACTAATCTCCAAAAACACATAGTAATAAAGACTAAAAATGACGGCATAATTATATTTTAGTCAGTAAATTGGTGAGTGACGTTCTAGAAGACATTGACGATGATGAAGCCTAGGGCCGAGCAAAACACCCGTGTCCCGCCTGTCTGCCTGTGGCCCGTACTGTGGGGCCCGTTTAAACCCACCCATTTTTGGGCCCGTCACGGGTTACCCATACCCGTTAACAATAAACAGGGCAAGTAATGGGTAGGGTTACAGGGCGCCCGTAACCCTCTCGTTACCCTTTATATATGTTTTTTAAAAAAACTGACAGTGGAACCATTATTCTCACTCTCACAGCACTCACACTCACTCCATCCTTGTGAGCTCAGCCACCACTCCGGCAACGCATACTCACACACAAATCCACCACACTCGGCCACCACAAACTCAACACCCACGGCCATCGGCCCACTACGACACAGCCACTGCACTCCCACCCTCCCACTCGGCCACTCCCCTGTAGTGCTTTAGCGTTCAAGGTCCACAGCAACAGGCTTCAGCTCTCCTTTCCCTCGAAATCCCTAACTCCATTTCCCCGACTCAACCTTTCTCGACTTCCCCGTGTCCTTCCCCGTCTCCATCCAGGCATCTACCGTCAGCAAGGAGCACTGCAAAACGTGATATCGGAGTTTAGAAAGAGAGAGATCAGAGACAGATCGCGAGCTCGGTTCTTCACTTCGGTTCTTTCTCTTCCCTGATTATGCATTTTTCCAATTAGTCATATCTCCTCTTCTGTTCTTCAACTTTTGAATTTTGATCATGAATTTCTCGTGTTTAGCTAATTATGTGTTTCTACTTCGATGAAATGAATTGGAGTTTCTGTTTAGTTGATTATGCATTTCTGCTTTGTTGAAATGAATTGGAATTGCTAGTGTTTACTTTCCAATGAATTGTAGTTTATGCTTGGCTGATTATACGTTTCTGCTTCGCTAAAATAAACTAGACGTAGTTTAGCTTTTTTAGTAGATATCAACCTTAATTTCTGTAAATGGTGCTACTCTCTATAATTCATCGTTTAATTTTTGTGTATGTGCTCAACCTGATCTTATTTATCTGGTAATAGCAAGTCTAGTTAAAGTGGATTAATTATCATAATTTTGGTCATCCTCTTAAATTATCAAGTTCCCTTGTATTGGTAATAAGGACTGGTTAATGAATCTGTATTTTTTTCTAGCTTCTTTATCGTGGTATTGGTGGGTTGATGCCTTGCTAGTTGCTGGTCTTTCAATGTAATGATGGCTTGATGCTTGTTTGTTGTTTGCCTGTGCACATTTGGTATATGTAAGATTGTAAGAGCAATGAATATGCAAGACCAAGGTGGTTCAAATTCAATTGTTGAAGGAGAAATTGAGGTTCAAAGTAGTATCCCATCATTAAGGGAAGCCACACATGATGTGAATGAAACTAATAGTGAGGGAGAAGCAGATGCAAGTAATGAAACACAACCTCAAAAGAAAAGGAAGGCTACATCTGACATTTGGAAGCATTTTACAAAGATGCCACTATCAGAAACTCAAGGCAAACATAAGTCAAAGTGTAACTATTGCGGTCTAACCTACGCAAGCCATCCTTCAAATGATGGCACTAAACAATTATGGTGACATTTTGAGAAGTGTCCAAAGAATCCTAAAAAAGCAAGTAAGGGTCAAAGTTTGTTTGCGGCTACAATAAGTAAAACATTGACTCATCACTTGTTTAGTCAAGAGAGAGGTAGGAAAGTGTTGCAAAGTACATTATAAAGGATGAGGTGCCTTTTCGTGCGGTGGAAAAGGAGGGTTTTACAAAACTTATGCAAGAGATACAACCCAAATTTCAAGTTCCATCAAGATGGACAGTTGCTAGAGATTGTTACATCATATATCTTGAAGAAGCATAAATCTTGAGAAAATATTTCAAGACTTCTAAAGTCTGTGTGTCATTCACCACTAATTGTTGGATATCTGTACAAAACAATTATTACATATGTTTGACTAGCCATTGGATTGATGAGAATTGGACTTTGCATAAACGCATTTTGAATTTTTGTGAGATTAAGGATCATAGAGGGGAGTCAATTGCCAAGCAAATTGAGGATTTCTTATTTCAGTGGGGCATTGACAAAATGTTTACAATCACAGTTGATAATGCTTTTGCTAATGATTATGCGATTGCAATCTTGAAAAAGCGTTTTAGGAGTTGGGATAGTTTGGTATGTGATGTTGATTTCTTGCAAATGTGGTGTGCAGCTCGCATATTAAATTTGGTTGTTTCTGAAGGTCTCAAAGAATGAACAAGTCCATTGAGCTTATTCGCCATGTAGTGAAATATGTCAAGTCTTCTCCATCAAGGAAGCGTAAGTTCATAATGTTGGCTGAAAGAGAGAGAGTTCAATCAAAAAGCCTACTTACCTTGGATTTTCCTACAAGGTAATTCAAATAGTTACGTGTAATTTATTGTTAGTTTGATCTTTACTTTGATATGATGGCTTGCTTGATGTTTAATTAGTTTTTTTTTCATTTGTAGGTGGAACTCGACATACCTTATGCTTGAGAGTGTTGTTAAATTCATCAAAGTATTTACTAGGATGGAAGAGGAGGATAGAGAATATAAAGAATACTTCAAAAAGAAAGTAAGATTAGATTCAAGTCGAGATATACACCCCTTGGTTGATTATCGTGAAGGTTTTGATGATCCCTTGGATGATACAAGAAGAAGAATGATTCCAGACAATACAATCTCACATCCAAGTGAATATGATTGGAGCACTGCGACAGAGTTTCTTCAATTTTTAGGGCTGTTCTACAACATGACATTGAAATTTTCTAGATCAAACTATATTACAAGCAATACTTATTTTCAGCACATAGTTTCAATCCAGACAGCCCTTATGTCAAGTACAAATAGCTCTTACTCTCTTTTGAATGATATGGCAAGAAGAATGATGTCCAAGTTTAACAAATACTGGGGAGCAATTGAGAAAATGAATTTTTTGTTAGTTGTTTCTGTGATACTCGATCCCCGATACAAATTGACATATGTCAAAGTTGCTTTCAATTATCTTTACTCTGAAGTATCAAAGCGCGAAGCTATGTTGAAGAAAATCATGGATATCTTGTATCGTTTATATGAGCATTATTTAGCTAGTGTTAATGTTAGTGAAACATCTTCATCTCAGCTAAACTCAATGGAGCAGAAAGACAATACTACTACTGGTGGTGGGTTACTAGAGAGCCAGCCTGAAATGACTTTGTCATCTTTTGATGTTACAATGCAAAAGTTTCTTGCCACGGCTGATACAGAAAGGTCTGTAAAGAAAATTTCAAAAATTGATGAATACGTCTGAGCTGAATTGGTTGGTTACCGTGACTCAAAATTTGACATTTTGGCATGGTGGAAAGGGAATGCTTCTAAGTACAAGGTATTAAGTTTGATAGCACGTGATTTTGACATTTCATATAGTGTTTTATTACATTATATATTAGTTCATAAGTCAAACAACATAATTTAAAGAAAAACAACAAATTTTAATGTCTTTAAGTAATGTAATTAGTTTTTTTAAGGATTTTTTTATG
>JBAGKO010000004.1:20096377-20107679 GCA_037177275.1 Acacia concinna | reverse complement strand
CAAGCATGTATGAAATGTATGAGGTGTATGACTCCCTGTTAATATACCTTGACTATGTGATAGAGGTAGAGTCATGGCCATACTCCCTATACACAATGTGTGCGGAGAGAGATGACACTAGATAAATAGTTACAAGCATTGCATATTGCATTACTTGCATTGCATTATATTAATGCCTTGACATTGTTTTATGTTTAGGCACATAAGAGGAATCCTCCAGTATCTCCAAAAGCATAAGGAACCACTTGCGTTGTCTAGAAGTAACTGGTAGCTAGAACTTCTAACCTTAACTTATAATTGTTTTGCTTGTCTACTATGTGTTGTGGCTTGTTTTGTTGTGTTATGGTTGAGCAAGCATGTATGAAATGTATGAGGTGTATGACTCCCTGTTAATATACCTTGACTATGTGATAGAGGTAGAGTCATGGTCATACTCTCTATACACAATGTGTGCCGAGAGAGACGACACTAGATAAATAGTTACAAGCATTGCATATTGCATGACTTGCATTGCATTATATTATTACTGATTATTGTTATGCTATTGAGGTTTCTCCAGAAACCTTACCCTTTCTATAATACAAGTGAATGAACATTGGGAAGCAAGGAAAAGAGAAAGATAAAGCGTGTTTAATTTGTTTCCCTGAACTGCTTCTGGATAATTGTTATATGTATATACTTGTGATACTGCAATTCTGGACTGGTTTTGTATGCTACTAGATCATGTTGTAATTATGGGGATATGCTTTTACATAGTCATTATGTTGTCCGAATTGCATGAATGGTGTGAGACAAGGGAAATTAGCATAGCAATGTGAATATGGTATTCTGACACTTGGTTTTTGGCTATTTTATGCTTAAATTTAGGTTAGCTATGTTTTTAGCAAATGGTTGAGTCTGACCACAAGCCTTTGCACACTAATGGAGGGTATTTTTAGTTGCAAATGGAGTGGTGGACCATGTCATTTGAAGTTTTGTAGAGAAAGTTATGTCTTCCCAAAGTTGGGCCAAAATCATAAAAATTGGAAAATTACCAAATGAATAGTGTAATTTTGACCATATGAATAGTGCATGTTTGAGGGCTTATGCACGTCCACTGCCATGCAATCATCATGTGAAATTATTTTTTTCCTTAAAGAGGAAGGAAAGAGCTTTCCAACGAACTTGGAACATGTCATTACGATTTTTCTAGAATTAGTTATGATTTTTTAAAGTTGATCAAAATTAAGGGGCAAATGAATAGTAACCCGAGAAAGTGAAAAATTTATCCCCTATTTTCCCAACTTATGACTAATGGTTCCAAGGGCCTAAGTAAGGTAAGATGAAGGTAATAAAAGAAAAGTGTGATAGTAACCATAATTTATTTTCTTCGCATGCACCTTATGTCAACCCCTCCTCTATATTTATCGCCAATGGTTCTCTCACCTGTGTTGTTGGATCAGGCACTATTACACTAACCCCATCACTTTCATTATCATCTGTTTTAAATGTCCCTAACCTCACCTTCAATCTTTTGTCCCCAAGTAAACTTACTCAAAGTTTAAATTGTTTTGTCTCATTTTTTTCATGACCATTGCTTAATACAAGATCTTTTGATGAAGAAGGTTATTGGTAGAGGCTATAAGTTTTTCAGCCATTACTTTCTTGACGATTAGGTGCCGCGTTCAGTTGCTTGTGTTGGTAATTCATTTCCCTTTGAAGTCCATTATCGTTTGGGTCATGTTTCATTAGCATCTTTAAAGAAGTGTATCCTCAATTCTCATCTATGTCTACCTTAGATTGTGAGTCTTGTCAATTTGCTAAGTATCATCGTGTTTTCTTGCCTCCTCGAGTTAATAAACGGGTTGCGCCTCCTTTTGAAATAGTCCGTTATGATGTTTGGAGTCCTTGTTCCGTTGCGTCTCAAACTGGTTTTCGATATCTTGTTACCTTTGTGGATGATTATTCCTAAACTACATGGCTTTATTTTATGAAGCAACGTTCTGATTTATTTACTCATTTTTTCCATTTTTGTGCTGAAATTAAAACTCAATTTGATAGTCCTATCAAAATTCTCCAGAGTGACAATGTCAAAGAATATTTTTCCGTCCAATTTACTAAATACATGAATTAACATGGCATGCTTTATCAATCATCCTATCCAAACACCCCTACACAAAATGGTATTGCTGAAACAAATAACCGACACTTATTAGAAGTTGCTTAGGCTTTAATATTCCAAATGCACATTCCAAAATCTTTTTGGACTGAGGCTGTTTCTACTGCTTGCTTTCTTATTAATTGTTTGCCTTCCTCTGTCCTTCAGGGGGAGCAAGCAAATGTGTGCTATCTTCAAAAATCTCTGTATGGTTTAAAACAAGGTCCTCGTGTTTGGTTTGACATATTCTTTTCAATAGTTAAGAAATTTGGGTTACTTTAGAGCAAATGTGATCATTCTATATTTTATCAGCAATCAAATATTGGTATGATTCTTCTGGTGGTATATGTTGATGATATTATTATCATAGGTAGTAATGTCTCTATAATCTCATAACTTAAGGTCTTTTTTAATTCTCATTTTCAGATGAAAGACTTAGGACTGTTAAAATACTTTATTGGGATCGAAGTTTTGCGAAGCAAGAAAGGTATTTTTCTGGCTTAGAGGAAGTATGGTCTTGATCTTCTCAGTGAAACTGGGAAACTTGGAACAATACCAACTAATATTCCTGTGATATCTAATCCATATTTGAATATTGATGAATGTATATCATTTGATGAACTACCTGATGATATGATGAAAAAGATTGATCCAAAGAAGATAAAACCATTTGAATATCCTGAAAGATATTGAAGACTGATAGGAAAGTTGAATTATCTCACAGTAACTCGTTCTGATGTAACCTTTGTTGTGAGTGTTTTGAGCCAGTTTATGATTACCCTTACAATTGCTCAATGGAAAGCATTAGAACATGTTTTACATTATTTAAAAAGATTTTCAGGTTGTGATATGCTTTATATGAATCATAGACATACTAAAGTTGAATGTTTTTGTGATGCAAATCATGCCGGCTCTAAATCAATAAGGAGATCGACCACCAAATACTGTATGTTTGTTGGAGGAATTTATCGTATTTATACAGGGAGATTGACGTGTAGAATTAATGTACAGACGCGTGCTCATAATTACAGAATAATACGTAATCAAACCTAATCAATCATAATTATATATAGAATATTTTCTAATAAACTTGTTTAGTTCAAGAAGATGAGAGGTTAGGTTTTTTGTTTGGTTTAAGAGGGTAGGTGGGGGAGTTAATTTTAAGTGGACAAGTATACCCTTATCTATTTATTTACATTTTTAATATCTATTGATTTTATATGTTATTTCATTAATTTCAATATGATAAAATATTCTAATATACTTTTCATAACTCTCATTTTTAGTAGCTTTGATGTTTTAACATATATGGAAATATATCAATACTAAAATAAAGGGATTGACTGAGAATCATGATAAGATATAACTTTAGTATATTATTTACGGGATTTGATTGGAAATATCTTAGTTATAAATTAAATTAAATATAGTAAAATGAGCGAAAGAATTAATAAATAATAATAGTTTAATGTTAAAAAGTAGAAGGAGAAGAGGAGAAATGAAAGTTTAATAGCAATAGTTATTTGTTGTTGTTGTTGTTGTTGTTGTTATTGCCTTCAGGAAGAGGAAACAAAAAACGAAAAAGGAGGAAGAGGGGAAAAGAAAGAGAAAAACTTAAGGGCAAACTTTAAATATTTAAAAAGGGGCAAGGATATTTTAGTTAAAATGCTATATAAAGCTTTTTTCTCCTCACAAAACCCCAAATTGCGAAGTTTGGCAACCTAAGTAAGGTTCCCACCAAAAAACAAAATTTTTTTTACCTCACCTAACCTCTCATACTTCCAACCAAATAAAATTGTTTAACCTTCAAACAAACTCTCAACCAAACACACCCTAATACAATTCTAGTAACTAAAGTTTTGACAACTAGCCACTAGCATATATAATCTTGTAATATTAATTTTTAAAAAAACTATATTTTAAGCTTTCGTTTAGTAGAAATTTAATTTGATTTAAAGTTACTTCTCATGAAAAAAAAAAAGAAACTTTTCATTTTCTAGTGTTTGGATATGATTTAGAAATAAATGACTTCTATAATAATAATAAAAAAAAAACTTTAGAAAGACAAACTCTAACAATAAGCTTTTGAAGATAAAACACTTCGGTAACCCCTAATCTAAACACAAATCATTTCTGATAAGTTTTTTTTTTTTTCCAAGTCACTTCTAATAAGCCATATTTAAATGGAAACCTAAATCTATGTTATATTCAACATTTAAATTGATTCATAAAACCATAATATTTATAATTGTCTTTAGAGCGAATAATTCTCTTAGTTTAGTTATAATGAAAAATCTATTAAATTCTGCTAGGCTCTGTTAATTTAACAGTTAATAAATTATATAATGTCTTGCCAATCTAAATATAAATTATTCACACTAATTTGTAAAAATAAACAAATAAAACAAAACCAAAATATCTCGCACCTGTAACAAAATTTTGACTAAAATTAAAATAAAATGAATAAAACTAAAAGTATATCTTTTGATCTAAAATTTACAACATATATAGTTCCGTAGACAAATGAAACAGCCAGCTAAAAAGAAAAGACACCTTGAACCATTTGTGCCTATGTACATTTCCCTAACATTACCAATCAGCCAGAATCAAAGATCTGAAAAGAGAGAACTGAGAAAGAACCTAACAATGGCCAATTTAGAAGGCTTCAACTCCAAATATTTTTTTTTTCACTCAGTAAGGGATCCTAACTTCAGCCCGATATAGTTTGCCCGAGACATGGTCGGCAAAAATATTGATGGCTTCATATAGAATGCCTGTCTCAGCCAGATGCCTGATTTGTCCTAATCTTGGTAGACAGTAGACACCAAGACTATCAGATCCTCTCTAAGCTGAGCAACTACGATCTCCAAATTGGAATCTTTTAACGTTGAGCAAATAATAACCTTTGCCCCCATATTTTGCAATCAGGATATAGAACAGCAAACATGTTGAGCCTTCAGTGAAGGCGTCCCCGGCAGTTCAAAGATCCACAGTGGCAAGGAGAACCTTCCCCAGGCAGAAGCTCATAATGATAATCATATGTCAGTTCTTCCCCCAGTGCAATCTGTCGTGCAAATACAAGACAACATATAATCCACGAAGCACAATGAAGCCAGATGTGTAGTAATTTCAACCGTTCACAATAAAAAATGAAGAAGAGTTCAGTACAAGTAGGGGATTCTTTTGTTCTTATCAATTGAGATGACAAAATTAAAGCATCAAGTGATCCAATCCATAATAATCATGTAAAGGCCCCGCGAACCTACTAATAGAAACAATGAAGACAGCAAGATAACCGAGGAAAATATTGGGTTTTGATATTGAATGAAATAACAAAATATATCGAATCAACTTCACAGAATGGATACTGATTCTAGCCAAAATCCAAATCCCTCTTATACCCACAAATCCCACAAACAGCTAAGAACACAACAGGACAGAGAACACACATGGCTGTTGGGCATTTAAGAGGCTAGAACCCTGCTCAAAATACTCTTACGTTCCAAAATGGCAAACTCCCTCCCCCCAAACCCATATCTCTCTACTTAGCATGTCTATTGTAGGTCTTGGGAAAAAGTCTCAACATTCTACGAAGAGGATCTACCAAATTACCAGTACATCTCCATCAAAGGGATCTGGAAAGATAAGTTCCTATTCCTACACATATTAGGTACATGTTATCTCATGCGTTGCACAGCATCTGAGTCTCTGAGATGAGCCACACTGTATATGACTTACAAATAATATAGTTTGTAATAGACTTTATATGTTCCATTATTGTAATTCTTCAGCTTATTATGAAATTCCTTTCACCTGCTATGCCCCATCTCATTCATGTCTCTACTACATCCTACAGATAAATCAGATGCCAAATAGAGAAAAGTATCGGCATGTGAATTGTCAACCACCATTGGTTTGGGTATTAGTCCTTTGAAAGCAAATCACACAGGAGAATTACTTACATCTCGACTTGCATAAAGACCAATATGTGCACGTTCACAGTCCATACTTTCTACAAGAACTTGGAAATTCACAAGATTGGGCGAGCAGCTGCAACAACAATAGATTGTGGTAAAATACCAAGAGGCAATAAGTTGTGAAGATCACAATACATAAAATATGTTGCCATTTTTTTTACCAAAGGCAAACACACATGGTAATGCTTCATATAACAGGTTACCCTTAGTATTCAGAACTCAGAATGAATTGAAAAGATTGTCTAACTCCTTTCATGTAATCATAACTAATTTGAAAAAGAAAAAAACAGAAATAACCAGCAGGACATCTATCTAAGGAAATTGATCTATTAGATAATATAAGAAACGTTTGATAGAACTTATTGTTTCTCCTCTCTGAGAAGAGAACAGAAGATCTGAATGAAAAAGATCATGTTACAGAGAAAGAACAGATACACACAGTTCCCATGATAGTCATGTGAAGTACCTACATATTTTAAACTAATGACCCCATATCAATAGTAGACAACGACAAAAGAACGGCAAGACTACAGGTGGAGGAAAAAGCCAGGTAGAAGTATGCAATCTAAAAAGTAATTTGAGATGAGAGATGTCCTAGATAAAGCAAGTTTCGCCATGATCTACCTAATATCTTATCAGTGAAATGGCCTTGGCAAAGTGGAAAGCGCTACCCTGAAAAGGCCAGTTCAAAAACATCACTACAAACAAGCCTAAGCAGAAAAAAATATAAGGAGCTAAGCGATCACCTATGATTGATGAACCTCGAGACATTTCCATATCTTGAAGCATCAATAACATATCGACCTTGTCCTTCAATCAATCTGCTCATATCATTAATATGAGCATCAATATCAAGGAAATAACTGCAACCTTCTATGCTGCACCTGATTTTTTACAAGCACAATGTCAGATAAAGCAAAAAAATGAAACATAGTTAATTAATATTGAAATCAAATCACATCTTAAAAACCTCATGCGCCTGTTACATGCCTCCTCCTCATTTAAAACCTCTCCAACAAACTCACACACAAATGTGCCACGTAGGATGGCTTCACCAGCCCTTACAGCCCATCCCTGTAAACCATGTAGAAAAAAATTAAAGTGAAGCGCCTCAGAATTACTCTGTCAAGAGAAGGCAGATCACCTTTTTCTCTGTTTTAAAAACTTCCAATTTAACTCGAACTCCATTTTGCAAAATTCTGTTTGGACAGGTTTTATTACATCTGCACCTATAGTTGCATTCATAGACTAGGTAGCCTTCCTGCAGTTTCATAGGAACAGAATGAAACAAAGAAAATTTGTAAATAATCTAGAAAGAGTGTGAAGAAAGGGGGAATGCATCCAGTCAATATCACAAAATCATGAAAAAAAACTCTGGCAAAGCATATGATAGAATGTTTGGTAATATCGTATCAATAATTCCCAAAACAAAACAATCAAAAGACCCTACACAATGTCAAGCAAAGGCCTAAGTCCACATACTATAATCAGGTCTGCTCCAAATATATAGGACAAGGACAAAAAGAAACACATTGCACATCTAACGTGTAGGTAAATAGTGAAAAAATAAACGAGAAAAGAAGTTAAATTTATTAAATTATAAATATTTTTTCAAACCAATACCAAACAGATTCAGAAACATGTTCTTTACTCACATCTTAGATGAAAAGGAAGTTTGCAGAAGATGAAAATTCTTTACCTCCAAAATCATTCGACCATTCTCATCATATGGGAATCTGCCCCGCATTGATTTTCCAAATATGTCCCTTGCATCTTCATAGTCATTATCAAAAAGGTACACATGAGCACAAGTTTCAGGACTGCAAGTAGAATATGCACAGGAACATCCCAGTTGTAGACTCTGCACATACGACAATATCACATGAGCACAAGTTGCAAGGCCTGGAGTTGTATACAATAATTCTTTCCAGCGTCACTTCACAGGAAATAAAATGGATTGATTCAAGGATAGCCCTTTGTGTGGATGCACACAATTTACCGGATACATTCAACAAATAACAGGTAAACAATCTAATGGGCCAAAAGAAAACAATTTTATAGACACTATTTCTTGAACATGGTCAGCATACAAGTGCCTCTAATATAAACAAATGAGTGACACAACATACTTGAAGTATCAAAGAATAAGACACAGTAAGCTACCTCTGAATCAAGATTCAGGGATTGATCCAGCATTGACTTCGTAATGTAGGTAAAGCTCTCCCATGGCATAGAAAGATTCATATCATGTTCATTAGATCCACATATATGAAGTGAATTTTGAAATTCTTGATCTACTACACAAATCACTGGAATTGATTCCTTCCCAAAGCTTATGTCATCACATAAGACTACAGCCTTTTGCAAGGATTCCGGTTTTAAATGGTGGGAATCGATGGTGTAATGAAACTCATCCACCTCCCACTCGTCTACTGAAGGATCTGACAAAATTAAAGCCTTTTGCTTTACAAAACCATTGGGAAGAGATGCTAAGTGAGCAAGCAAAGGTTGGTCCTTCAACAACTTGCAGCCTCTAGGACAAGTAAACCCTTCCTGGTGCCAACTCACTAGAATATTATGTTCACTGCAGAGTTTTGCAGCCTTCAGATACAGCTTTTCAGGAAGAGTTCCAAATTTCTCCTCCAGTGCAGCTTGGAGGCCAACTTTGCAGCAGGCAGAGCGAGAAATTGATAAAATATCATGATTGTTTGGCCGAGGCATAGTCTTTTGGATCTCAGAAAACAAGATCCTAGCAACAGCAGAGCATTGATTTTCTACCAACTTATCAATATTTGTTGTCTCATTTACTTGAGGCTGTACAGTTATTCCCCCAAGGCCAAGCGACTTTGTTGATTGGATGCGTCTCTTTAAATTGGCATTAGCTCTACTTCTGATCCGATATGATGCAGACGCCAAACTCTTTTTGAATCTAGGACGACTAAGTCTGCCGGATTTTAATCTATATGCATAATAACGAACTCCCTTTTTCGAGGTATGGCTGCTAACTAAATTAGGCCCCATATGAGCAGCTTGATGATGGCGACCAAGGTCAGGTAATAAATCAAACTTTAACCCACAAAACCTACAAATAAACTTCCGCGAACCCCCTGACTTCTCCAAATTATTCTCCAAAGAGGCTGAGTTTACCTGCTCTGCTTCTAGTTGTATTGAAGAGTCCTCACCTGTAGACAAAGTTTGCTGCTCAGTAGCTTGTGATGCCTTAAAATTGACAGGATGAACTGACAGAACATGCATCCATAGCTGTTCAGTATTTCCGAAATGGCTACCACAAGGAATACACTGCACTAGCATACATTGTTCAACAAATTGCACATGGTGTCTCTCCTGGACATGGTTTTCCAAGACTTTCTTGTTGGTAAAAGAATCCAGGCAAATAGCACATGCATAACCTCTAAACAGCCACTGTGATTCCTTTTTATGGTTTTCCATCCAATGGCTGCCAAGTGCTTGGTCATCAGGAAATCTTGCAGAGCATCTCTTACACTCAATGACATTTTCATTACCAAAGCTATCATTAACAGTGGAAGGCAACTGAGGCATTTCTTCCATGAGTGAAGGTGCATCTTTGTCATCGTCGAATCCCCAGATCAGTTTGATTCTCTCTTTTTCACTATGAACCAACTTTTTAAATAATTCTTTGATACTAGTGTCTTTAGAAGCTTCAGTCAAAGCCCACTGGAATTGAACTTCTTTAGGAACTGGGTTTCTTAGGGATAAAATGCTTTTAAATAGCCTGTAAAAAAGCTCACATGCTTTATGTAGGTTTACTTTCTGCTCCTGTAAGAAGCAGTCCTTCAAAAGCTCTGCAAACACTTCTTTTGATATTATTCTACTCTTCCCATTTCGAGCACGTTTGAGCCAACTTGGCAAGTGCTTTTCACAATACAGGAAATACCGCTTTGGAGTTTCCAAACAGGGGTTCTTATCATCAAAGGGAGATGAGCCTATACAATGGTGTTCCTCCATTGCATTATGATCATTTCGTAAATGCATGGGTTTCCCATTCAAGTTGCTGTTTCCATGGAAGGTGTCATCATCCATGGCTGAAACTGGATCCACTTGCAAAGGACTTTCAGCATCTGCCAGTACTATGTCTTTGCAGTAGATGCTCTCTGAACCAGTGTAATTTTCTTCATGCTTCCTCTTTAGGGAAGTTGGGTGTAAATTTGGAGTGTGGTCAGTTTCAGCGTGGGGCCTATGTTTCTTACAGAATGAAGAGCCAGGAAGGGCTCGATGCTTGCACCTGGTGCCAAGAACAGTTGTGCCTTCACATAAAGGAGCATCAATGGAAACAGCTCTTTCTGCTCTAGCAGAGCCGCCTAGAAACCTAGAGGACAAATGCACGCAACAGTAAACATCACCATCATTTGCCCATCTAACACACTGTCTTCCCTTGGATTCTATATAAGCCACACATTGTCGATTCTTACTACCAGGTTCTACAGATTTGGGCCCAACCATTTCATTGGTAGGTGTTGATTCCATAGCTTTGGTATGCAAGAGCTCAGAATCTGTAGCAGATTCAACAACAATGTCATTCCATTTGTTTGCTAAATTACCTGGTGAATCAATTGGAATGGGTGCCTCCCTAAGCTCTTCCTTTTTACTAGTCTCAGCTGCTAACGTATTCACTGTGTCCTGATTATTAAAGAAGCCTGAGTCAGTTTCAAGCGCAATAGAGTGATCTGAACTCTTAGTCTCTACTTGTGAAGCATATGTCTCTGCACGACGAACTTCAAGCTTGGGTCTTTTCCGACAAACTTGGAGGCTTGCTTGGAGGGGGTCATCAGAAGTCTGCTGCTGTAGCATGTCTTTGCTGCTAGATGATGAAGAGGTAAAAAACCATTTCATCACTTCATGCTTCCATGTTTTCCACTCAGAACCTAATAATGGTTGCACTGGAGCATCCCATAGAGTGCTGATATCATTCCACAATATAGATTCAACCAATTCCTGAACAGGAAAACAATGGACAAAATCAACCAAAAATCTTGAGCCAAAACTTGCTATTATTGTTCAAAAGAAGATTGATGAATCCACTGTTGATGTTCAAATTATGACATGCAGTTCTATCTGAGCAACAAAAAAGCACATGACATTGTCCTTTTTTTCTGTGTGTGTGTGTGTGGGGGGGGGGGGGGGGGACCCCCGTCTCCTTGTGTTCGAT
>JBAGKO010000004.1:20074525-20086524 GCA_037177275.1 Acacia concinna | reverse complement strand
CTTAATGCTAATCATATCCATCATACATTAATGATGCCATAAATCAGGCGTAACGTTAACATGCTAATAACAGTGTGCTATCCGCCAATTCAGAATTTGGGGTTGCTATAGCCATAGATACACAGTCCACTTTCTTGGTTTCATTTATTTATTTTTATATACAATTGGTTTCATTTATTTAATAGCACTAACAATCTGGGATTAACGGCAAAACTGAACTCATCATCTCCGACTTTTATTTATGTGGACAGTGAAGCATTGCGCCTTTGCTTTTCTTCCAGTATCCACCATTGTGGAGGGAGATGGATCCTTTTTTCCCTTTCTATAAGAATGACATACAGCAAACACTTATTTTTATAGACTGTTTTTATTTTTTAATATGACTCATGCTTTATTTTATTTTATTTTTTTTTCCATGTTGGCAAAATTTCCCGCGCTTAAATATATTCTTTTGTCATAAATCTATACCTAGTATCCTTGTTATTATCTTACGTGTGTTAGGAATTTCGATTGGGATCCAATTGTCACGATTCATGCAGCCCAAGACACCAATTGGAATGGATACAAAATTGGCGTGTTTGGCTGCACGTTTGATTTCATCAACAACAGTATTCATATCGGCCTGATTGTAGAAGCACACATCAGGATGCTTTTCCTCCGACATGTGTGACGATGGCACTATTTTCTAATTTTTTTTATAATTTACTTCTTCTAGTCTTAATTATAAGACCAATTGATTTTTCAAAAAATCTTAAAAAAGCTAATTACCTTATTTTAATGTATTAAAATTTATCGTTTTTTTCAAACTATTTACATGCAATAAGACTCCCTCTAGTCCTAATTATAAGACCCATTTAATTTTTTTTTGGAGAGATTAAGTAAGTCAAAAAAGTCAACTAGGTCTTATAATTAGGATCGAAGGTAGTATAAATATCATGCATCCTTTATATGTAATAAAACTCCCTCTGGTCCTAATTATAAGACCCAGTAAATTTTTTTTTGGAGACATTAAGTAAGTAAAAAAATTTCAACCAAATAAGTTTTACTTTTACATAAATAACTTATAAGTAACTTCTGTAATCTTCATTGCAAACACAAAATCAAATTACATAATTTTATTTTTACACAATTTTACTTATCTAAAAATACGGATTATAATATTTAATCCAATCATTATTGAACTGGGAATCAATTTATGCTTAGGTTAGGAATGTGGGACCCTATACGATGTGAAAAGTTGGCCCAAAAAAATAAACGATGTAGAAAGAGTGAAAGACACGAATGCTTTATTTTATTATTTGGTGCAAAAGTTAAAAAAAAAAAACACACACACACATCCCTCTTTTTGGTCTGCAGATACCAAACGTTAAAATTCGCGCTTTCTTGTATGGATTTACTTTAACAGATACAAAGCCGAAGGGCTATGGTGTGTGTCCACTGGCCACTAAGAACAAGCCCAATGGGCTGGGAACTCAAAATGTCC
Source organism: Acacia concinna (assembly GCA_037177275.1). Lineage (NCBI taxonomy): Eukaryota > Viridiplantae > Streptophyta > Magnoliopsida > Fabales > Fabaceae > Acacia > Acacia concinna. Next base: position 20,085,041 of record JBAGKO010000004.1, on the reverse strand, counting down.
ACCTTACAAATATTTTAAATTTTTAAAATACAATTTTCACTTTTTTTTCTTTTTCCTTTTTGGTGGACTGGTTTGGTTGAAGTTGATAAGTTAGTTCATCTGGTTTTCTAATTAGCTCAGAGTGGTCCATCCCATGTCTGGATTCAGTTTATATTGTTAAGATAATCACGTGGAAATATCTCACATTATTATCTGTTAAGTAACGAATTAACAATTTATGAATATATATAAGAAGTGGCACAGGTAGGTCTCACAATAACCAACTCTGTAATGTGAAGGGAAGTTTCAGATAACAATCGGGTTTGGTTGTTTCAGCGAAACCATACCACCCTATCCCCTCACATCCCCCACTAACTGCTCTACTGAATCCAATATTGAATTGGTCACTGCACCAACCTCCACAACTCGCTGTACTAAGATCACTAATACTTTCTTAGTGGACCGTTTCTTTTTTTCTTTTTCCTCTGTTACAATCTGCAGGCAGGCAAGCACACGGGCATGTCATCGAACCCGAAAGGCCGAAACCTCTTCTAAGTATGGCGGGTGGCTCTGAAATTGAAGCAGTTAGGTGTTGGCACTCTAGTGGAGTGTTTAATACAGTAATGAGATAACTGTTGTTTGCCTGAGGGGCTTTTCTGTTCTCATTAATTAACGTCCCATGGCAATTATCCCTTGGTATCTTTTGTGGGACGCTGTAGTCTAGTTGCCTGCTTTCACAAAGTGAAAAATAAAAAGGGAAAAGACAGTATCTGCTTAAAAAGAGTTGAAAGTTCAAGAGATTTTATTCTGCATTATTTACGCCTTAATCTATGAGTTAAGTTAAGCTCGATTTTTTTTTGTCTTGACGCTCTTTCTTTGTTCTCTTTTACCACAACCCCTTGGAGAAGACCGCCGTTTCATGAAAAGGACGTGGGTCTTTTTACACTTTACACTACAATTAGTTGACCAAGTCAAATATGCTAAAAACAGAGTTATTCAATCACCATAGAAATAATAATTAAGAGAAAAAGAAAAAGGGTAAGGTTGCGCCTTCACTCTCTGGTCTCTGCACTAAAACTAAAGAAAAGAGCCTGAGAAGGTAGCAGGTTGTCAGTCTTTTTTGTTCAACTCCCCATATGCCAAAGCCTAAAGGGCCTCTCTTCTGTTCTCCTTTTTTTCTCCCCTCCCCCTTGCATGTGATTTTCATTCTCCTACATCAACTTTAGCATAAAAATGGAGTCTTTAATTAATTGGATCATATTGATGGTACACAGTAAGGAAATCAACGTTGGAGGCCAACGCTTTTCCCGCGCTTTAAATTATTTCAGGACGAGTACGATTAAATTTAATCATTTCCTGGAGGAGGTATATGCAATGCACGCACCTGATTAATTAACTCATAGACCCTGCAATATTCTAGAGAGAGTGGGAGAGGAAGCTTTTTACTGGTTATATATGATTGGCATTGACTTGCTTGTCCAAACGTTTTTGGAAAGTTCGCTTTTTGTGTCCCACACTTGGGATTCTACAACTTTTTTAAAGCCCAAAACCAAGCATGCCACCTCCAAAATCCAATTAGCCTCTTGCTGTAGTTTCCCACTACCACACACATTGCACCTATTAACAGTCACATTCTTGTCTCCCTCCTTTACTTTCCCTTCTCACACGTATAGCTAATAGGCACCAACCTGTGTGGATTTAGGTTCTCCCAGCCAGAGAGACCCTTTCAATTTTGTTCTTATTTCTGCACTTTCCTCCTTCCTTCCTTCCATGTCCATTAACGGTCCTATAATTTCAACACCTAAAATTTTCATGTGATTTTGATCAGTCATTTTCTATTTTCCTTTTCTCTATCCCCGTTATGAAGTCATTATTATCAGGTGCTATATATGTTGTGTATTTAATAACCTGTGACATGGAAGGGCTATTCTATTTTTCTCACTCCATGAAAAGATCACTACAAACTGATTTGAATTTTGAAACTTGATTGGACTAATTGTTTTACTCAAGTCATTGCAAGTTTAAATGAAAAAAAAAAAAAGCAGAGGAAGTTGCTTTAAACGATGTTGTTTTTAACTATGTTTGGCCTTCTTCCTTATGAAAACAGACAAGCAAACAAACACTAATATAGTAAAGCTAGAAATAACGACAATAGATCACAAATTCTTAGACATTTTGATAGGTCTTGCTTCTTTTGAATTTATCTGCATATGAATTAAGTTCTCATTTGTCTTCTTTTATCAGTCCAGCCAAAAATGCTCTTCATCTTTTATAATACCCATCTTTAAGGAAAACTGCCAAATCATATTATCTTCTAATTAAAATCCTAATGTAGCAACACTGGCGTGGTAACAAGTTTTCTTAGGTGCTACCACATATTTTACCACCGGAGCTGATCTTGTGCAGGCAAACTATTTTTCTCATTTTCTTGTTCTTTTTGAATGTGGAGAATGAGTTCTGAAGAGTTCTCCCTCTCTCTTTTTTCCGGAGAGTTCTACAGAGTTATGTGGACAATTTATGGCCTTTCTCTGTTATAGTTACGCCATCTCAATTAATGACAGTAATTATATGCTTTCAATAATTGAACGGATCTAGGAAGCATGTCTGTCAGGTTTATTAGATCCATTTCATTTCATTTAAATTCATGCAATACAGCTATTTCCCTTGTCCCTCGAATTTATTTGGCATTGGAAACCGTCCATTCCGACTTGTATAAAATTTCGATAGTAAGATAAAATAGAAGTTTCACTTGTTTATCCATTGGGACCAAACCTGCAGCCAAGCTTAAAAAAATATCAGATGCATCCAAAGAAGAAGCCTGAATTTTGTTTTATTATGAGTTCATTTTAGCAAATAAAGTTAATGGACATACATTCACACATAAAACACACACATTACATATAGGAAGAAATGGTAGGAGTTTTCTACAGTCAGTAACATGCAAACTGGAATACTTGGATTAAAAAGTGTGGTGAACATATGTTTTGGTTGGGTAGTACTAGTGGGGAAGGAAACAGTTTTCACTGTAGAAATTCCTCTGGGTTGTTTTTCTCTCACCCCTGAGCACCGTCGTCTCCTGTTTTTCTTACACTTTATCTGTGCATCAGTGTGCAGAGAAAAAAAGAAGCTTTTTTCATGGGTAGGTTTGTATGACGACAAAAAGGGATGAACGGGCCACCTTACCGCACTCCCATCTTTTTCTTTTGTTGTTATTTGTTTCACAAGAGGTCAAAACTAATAATAAACATATAATAATATCTGTGGATTCTGTGACAAACGTTAGTCTCCTTGATGCTCAAGGACAATATGGGTATCTCCCAAAGCTAATTCCTTCAAAAAGGCATTTAGACAAAGAGAAACCCCACAAAACCTCCTCCCATTTCAGGCATCCAATGTCTCCTTTATACCTTTGCTTTCATCTCTTTTGAGGTAATCCTTGCTTTTCTTTTTTCCCATAACAGAGCTTTGTTACCTTGTCACTTGTATTCTCTTTGTTAGATAAACTTGGATTGTTGGGAGTAAAAAAATTTCGAAATTTTCACGGTCTAAGCCTAACATATAATATGAAGAAAATTGCTAGGCAGATGGGAAATAATAATATGAGAAGGTGAAAATAAGAATACAACCATGTTTTAGTGTTTTACCCGTGTCTTGGTTTCGTTCTTCCGTCAGATCAGCTGGTTTTTCAGTCGCCATAATTCCCAAGAGTGAGAGACAAGGGTTGAAAAGGATAGTAGGAGACAGATGGTGGACGGATGGTCACCAACTCCCACTTGCTTGCTTCCAAACGAGAGAAGAGAATGTGGAAAATTCACTGCCCTTCTTCTATAATATTATTTTTTTATTTTCACTTTCAGTCCAAGCCACTATTTATTTTCTTCTCATTAATCACCTCGGATCTCTAGAGCAAGCCCTGTTTACTTTTGGTGGTTTTGACATTTTTCTCTCCTCCATCATTACTCTAGCTAGTCAGCAACATTGAAACTGGGACTCTCTTCTTCAACTAATACCCCACGGGCTGCTTTCCCTCTTTCAATGCAAAATGCATAAAGGCCATCCATTATAGAGTTTCGCGCTTCGGAGAAGGCAAGAGACTCCTTCAAAGAGAAGGCACCTATAGTGGTCAAAAGTCTAATCTTTTTTCGATATAAGTCCTTGGTTTTAGGAAGCCATTGCTGTTCTTTTTTCTACCAGACTGTATTTGCGGCAGATGAACACTTTGTGGGTACTTCCCGGAAGCTCTGCTCAGCTGAAATGCGAGAGGATAAGTGATCGCCTAGAATCTAGTTAGCGGAAAAGCCTTGCTCATTTGGGACTCTGTACTGCTGTGCCACTCTCATCTCTCAAGTTTTTCTGCTCATTCATCGTTTCTTAAGTTTTTGGGTAAAGACGGCGTCTCTTTGATGCTCTGTTTTTTTCACTGTTCACTGTAATAACTCTGATTCGGGTGGTTTTCAGGCATGGGGCTTGACGGGGTCCGAGATAATAAAATGATGGGACTGAGACTGACTCAAACTCACAAGCGTTCAAAGAGGTATCTCTCTGTCTTTATTCCGTAGCTGTTCTTAGTGCTTAATATGTGCTCCTTTTCCTGTACTCTGCTGATTTTGAAGTCCCTGAAAAAGAGGTTGCTTTTTCTGAAAATGAAAAATTAAGCTTTATTATTTGCTCTGCGATAGTACAACTCTTCCTCTTGTGCGCCCAGCTAGTTTTCTAGTCTCCATAGCCAATTGAGTATATCCGACTTTTAGAAATCTCATCTTCGTTGTGTTCATTCTTTTCTAATGGCAGCTTTCCTGATAAGAAGAAAGTGGAGGAGTATAATCCAGATAATAATCACATCGAGGCCTCTGATCGAACGAAGCTGGTATAATCAATATCTCCAGTATTTTCCTCCCTTTATGACATAAAAATCACTTCTTTCTAGCCTTTTTAATATTATAAATATAAAGGTATGAATTCATTTGCATACATCTGTAAGGCGTGTTGACACTTGTATGATGCGGAAATGAAATTTTGGTAGGAATTATGAAAGCCCATGAAAGCTTTGAAGCTAATAAATAATATACTATTTTCAAGAGTAGTATGAGATGGATTTGCAGAGAATTTATTTTGTGGGGCATTCATGTTGAAATAATTAATTATATCCTCTCTAGTTGTGCTATTGATCATTGAATTTAATATGATTATCTGGAGTCCGTAATTACTTCTGCGCAATTATATAGGAGCAAGAGATGTCTGCCTAACTTATGGGTTTGGTATGGTTCCAGGATATCGGATACCTCACAGATTGTACAAAATCTACGAGCAAACAAAACCCTGCAAGTGAAGTCCAAAACAATCCAGGTCAAAAAAAAGTCCAAAATAATCTGAAGCAAGAGGTAAGTCTTTATCACATCCAAATCCAATCCATACTTCTGCACTAATAGCACCACAGCTAATTCTGTTAAAATCGTACTCCATTTTAATTGTTCTGGCTAGATGAAATGTTTTGCTTTTACACCGTAAACATTCCTATTTTTCATGTTCGAGCGTTTACTTGAGTGCAGATTCTAGAACTTGAGAGAAGGCTACAACAACAGTTTGAGGTGCGATGCACATTGGAAAAGGCTCTTGGATACAGGCCTTCATCTATTCAGAATTCAAATGACGTGATAATGCCCAAGGTAGATTAAAACCTGCACTTGCATCTGTTGTCTTAGATTATCTACATTTCCGTACTTTTACCTAATTTTCTGGCATAATCCTGTCATGTGTTGCTTTCTGTTTTGCTAATAAATTTTCAATCTTTTATTTTTGCGACTCCAGCCAGCTACAGAATTAGTTAAGGAAATTGCACTGTTAGAGCTAGAAGTTGTATATCTGGAGCAACATCTTCTCTCCTTGTACCGTAAAGCATTTGATCAACAATTATCTTCAGTGTCTCCGTCTGCCAAGGAGGAAAGAGTAAAAATTTCTCCAGTAACACCTAAGGCAAGAGTCATAGAAGTTTCTGATCTTGAGATGTTATCCAAAAGAGTATGTTCTGCCATACAATCTGGTAGTCGTAAGCTTGAGACTCCAGGAATGGAACGTAGTATACAATCTAATGGACATGAGCAAGACGCACAAGGAAAAGAACATAACGGAAGTGGACTAGAAAAGCTATTAGATTCTGGTGTGTATCGTTGTCACTCCTCATTATCTCATTATTCAGCTTTTGCAGCTAGAACATCTCCTCCAGCAGAACCTCTAGATAAATCTGTGCGTGCTTGCCATTCACAACCACTGTCCATGTTGGAGGTAAATAAACTTTTGTGGAACAAGCCATAATTATTGGAAACTTCTGCTTCAACTGTGCTTGTATATACAGAGAGTTCTATAGCTATTCTTTCTGGCAGCCTTATTATGATTTTGACTTCTAGTGATCTTGTGCAGTATGCCCAAAGCGCATCATCAAATGTAATCAGTCTGGCAGAACATCTTGGCACTCGCATATCTGATCATATTCCGGATACACCTAATAGGCTTTCTGAAGAAATGGTCAAATGCATATCAGCTATATATTGCAAACTTTCAGATCCATCTTTGACGCAACCTGGCCTTTCATCCCCCAGTTCATCCTTGTCATCCACAAGCGGCTTTTCCCCAGGAGATCAAGGTGATATATGGAGTCCAGGGTTCAAGAATAATTCCTCTTTTGATGTACGTTTAGACAACCCTTTCCATGTTGAAGGACTCAAGGAATTTAGTGGACCATATAGCACCATGGTTGAAGTGTCGTGGATTTATAGAGAGAGTCAGAAATTGGGTGACACAGAGCTTCTGCTCCAGAATTTCAGGTGAGCCTGCTACCAAGTTGAAATCAGAGAATTAAATGGAAGTAGAGTTTCCTGTTGTGTTATCTTTATCCTTTTCTTTTGTTTCAGGTCACTTATCTGTCAATTGGAAGATGTGAATCCTGGAAAGTTGAATCATGAGGAGAAGCTAGCCTTTTGGATCAACATACACAATGCTTTGGTGATGCATGTAATTGCCCCTTTAAAAAATATGCTCTCTTTAAATTCTCCCGTTCTTTCATTAATTGAATTATAATTTGGTCCCCCGGTGTATGTAGGCATTTTTGGCTTATGGGATTCCACAAAACAATATGAAGAGACTGTTACTTCTCTTGAAGGTAAAAAATGAAAGTGATTCTAATAATTAATTGAAGGATGAATTTTTTTTTTAACCTATCTGACCGCTTATTGAGGTGCTCTTTCCAGGCAGCATACAATGTTGGGGGTCAGACTGTTAGTGCAGATGCAATACAAAGCACCATCCTCGGATGCCGACTCTCTCGTCCTGGGCAGGTAGATCCCCTGGAAGTTCCGTTCAGAGCTATGTTTCATTATCATCTCCTCAAAATGAAACGAATTATATTTCTTCCTAATCACTTTTGATTTAATTGAGCACTTCGTCAAACTTGCATTTTGTAGTGGCTCCGGCTGTTCTTTTCCACAAGGACAAAATTCAGGGCTGGAGATGGACGACAATCATATACTATCGACCACGCTGAGCCTCTTTTACACTTTGCGCTTTGTTCAGGAAACCATTCTGATCCTGCGGTATTGTCGCTATTCTTATTTGCATGTCATATCTCACATTTCTAACATTACTATTCTCATTAATGTTCGACTTAACTTTGTACAGGTACGTGTGTTTACACCGAAAAGAGTGTTTCAAGAGCTAGAAGTTGCAAAGGATGAATACATTCGAGCCACGTTTGGAGTACGAAAGGACCGGAAGATCCTATTACCAAAACTTGTTGACACATTCGCTAAGGAATCAGGCTTGTGCTCTGCCGGTGTTATGGAAATGATCCAACAGTCTCTTCCTGAATCTCTTCGCAAGAGCATCAAGAAATGCCAGCTCGCAAAATCAAGAAAGAGCATAGAATGGATCCCACACAACTTCAACTTCCGATATCTCATATCAAAGGAACTGGTGAAATGATGGCCTAATTGCACGAGGGCATACAATGCCAGTGACAATCTGAAGCATTAGTTTGCTCTGCGTACTATTCTTTTGTACAGAGTAGATATTTAGGGTAGCATTGAAAGCCTTGCCGTGTCATAGAAGTATCGATACTGTGTAGTTTATTTTGGCAAGTCGAGAGATTCTGGCATGAGCATTGAGCAGTGTAAATGTCTTCGGGACGGGGTACGCACTTTTTTAAGTCATCTTGCTGTATGCGATTGCCCAGTGTTGACTTGATTGGTTTTTACTTTTAGTGAACCTCGCAGATGAAACTAGCTAAAATTATGGCGACCATTGCTTGGTCAGGAAGCGTTGGAAATGACTCAAGTGGTCATCACAATTTAGTGTACAAGAATAGTTATTCTCGGATCTGGGTTCGAGGCATCTCCAAATACAAGCATATGGCTTCAATTAATACCTGCAGACTTTTTCTGGTTCTGAACCACGTGCACTCTGAGAGAGTGCCATTATTTCTAGGTTAGCCAAAAGAAAAAATATGAGTCACTTGTGGTGGGATTAAAAAAAAATCCTGAACAATGTCTTGGGGATCAAAGAGAAAAAGGGGAGCTATCGGACTCCGAGAGAGCAGAAAAGTTTGAGCTGAGATTGTGGGATTCACTCCAGAGTCAGGGACAATTTAGTTCCGGGTCAGATGGACCGGTTGCACATTGTGAACCGGAACCACTCACGTGAAGGGAAGACTCAAAAATCGTCGGTGCTTTTAACATACGCCAAACTTTGGTGTCCCAATCATTATGGTCATTCGTCAAAGAGGGGGGGTCATCGGGATCTTATTGGCTTTGAGTGGCCTGCCTTATCTATTTCTCTAAGTACACTAACCTTTTTAGAAAGAAAGGGGAAAAAGAACAGGAAAACAGGCGGTTCAGGCGATGATGATCGTCACTGCGATGTAACGTGAAAGCGATTCCTACTTCAGTAATGATAAATAAAAACATGCAAGAAAGGAAAAGACGATATATAAGCAAGCGATGATTTATTAATGATTTAAGCAAGTGAAGGAACAAAGATGCATGCGAAGACAGCGGGATCAAGTAACTAGTAGGGGCTTTCGCCGATGACGTTGCCGGGAGGATTATAGAAACAAATGGTTAACCCGGCCTTCTCCTTCACGCAAGAGGCTTGAGCACAGCCCAGCTCCAGAGACTTCTTCCAAACCACCTGAGTATAAACCCCGCACTGGTGATCGGGCACGCAAGAGTTGTTGGCGTGGTTGTAATAATTCTTCTCTTTCACCCACTCCTCCACCGCCTCTCGCGGCGCCACGATCTGATCCCCTCCGGACCACAGCTGGTTGGCGCCGTAAGTTCCCGGCTTTATGTTGGCGAATTGGCAGCCCATTCTGTTTCTTTGGGAGCGAACGAGCAGGCTTGTCGCATTGGCCAGCTTCTGGCTCCACTGAAGAGGAGGAACCCCCACTGCAGCTCTTGCCTCGTTGTGAGCGTCTAAGAATTGCTTCGCCGCATCCGGCAGCGCCACCTCCGCAGCCGCGGTGGCTGTCTGCGACACTTGCAAGATGGCGAGGAATGCCACTGCAAACAAGGGACGGAGACGGAGACGGACCATTTTTGTTTTTATTGGTTTCCTGACCCGATCTGTCGTCAGTAAGCTAGCTGTATGGCTTGTACCAAGCTTCATGACATGCAATACTGAATACTCTGGTCTCTATATTAAATATACGGAAGAAGATGAACTGAATTTACTAACCTGTCCTTGCACTTATATTCGATTGTATTGTATTAATATTGTTCTGCTAGCATCTGCCGGTCTGCGTTTAGCTAACTAATGCCGCAGTTAAAAAGATAAAGATAATTATAAGATGTGGATTTCATATTTCATTATATTTTATATTAATGTTACTATTGAGATTGTAGGGGGATGGTTCTGCTGTTGGTATGTGGAAGCTAAGGTAGAAAACACTCTGCGCGTGGATTTGTGATCTTAGGAGATGTAGAATTATTGGGCGTTTAATGAAAACAGGGGATAACCATTAGGCCCTCTTTATTTCTATATCTTGTTTTCCAGGGCCAAACTCAAAAGTCCAAAACTGCCTCCCCGTTCAGCCATCTACTCCTTTGTTACCAATTTTTTTGTCCTTGTTATGTAAAGCATTAACTACTTCTAAAAATATTACTAATTTTTAATATTGCCCTCACTTTTAATAAATTCATTTAAATTCACATAATTAAAGTAAGGATTCTATAAATTTTGAATCAATTTAATAATTTAACTTTCAATTCAGTGACCCACGAGAAAAGGTATGTGCCTTCTAATAAATGTTAAAGAAAGTATCCTTTTCAACTAAAAAAAATCCCCTTTTTTAAATGGACATGTCCTTTTTTATAAAGTCTCATCTTATTTGGCTTTGATTGAATGATAAATGTATTTTTATCCATTTTATCCCGTTCTCTCACATTACTCTCTATGGTATTTATTACTCTTCTGATGCGGACAGAGGGAGAAAGATTTTTTTAGTCATATTTATAAGGCACCTCATTAAAATTTTAATATGAATGTACAG
>JBAGKO010000004.1:20046228-20060561 GCA_037177275.1 Acacia concinna | reverse complement strand
CTCCGGACTTCTTCTCAACCTCCAAATAACTTTATAATTCCTCTAAAATATTATACTAATTTTCTCCAATCCCAGTCCAGAGCAATGAGGCCTCTAAATATATGATATAATTAATTTCTGGCCAAAACCCGATCCGGTCAAAAATTAATAAAATATTCATAAAATCGCCAAAAATTTATATGGCCTCTAAAAATTATTCTGACTATGCCATACTATTCTAGATACTCTAAAATAATTTTTGGAATTTTGTGGGAGTTTTCGGGGTTTTCAGACCTGTCCAAAAATTTAGTCTATAACTTTACTGAATTTTTACTTTTTTCACATAGGTCCTTTCCCGGATCTCACTTCAAAAGTCAGGAGATCTGTCTCTCCTCTACAAATTAAGGCCCTCTGTTCATCCCAAGTGCATCATCTAAAACCTCAAAAAATACTAGGGTACGACCCTCGGTCTATCCCAAAATATCATATCTGGGCCTGAAATTTTTGGAATGTTACAGACAAATCATGACACATTGTAAAAGAGGGCTGATTTGTCGTGATTAGACCTTATGTGTGTGTGTGTGTGTGTTTTTTTTTTTTTTGCCAACAATTAGACCTTATGTATTTACAACTTGAAGGTGTTAGTTTTGTTATATTTTATAGGGATTTAATGTGTCTGAAATAAATTGTTAAAAGCAGGAGTTAGAAAAGGCGCAAATTTTATGTTTAAACATATGGTAAAATAATAGTAGAAATGATTAGTATTATTACTATTATTAATACATAATAAATGTTGAGTGAACTCTTTGTGATTAAGGATAATTATTGCTTTAATACTAATTACTATCAATATCGTGTCATTACGAATAATTGCTAATTAGTGATTAATTGGTCAATTAACACTAAAATAATCATGAATGGCGGAAAAAATGTATTTCGCGTAAGGTCATCAATTATCAATTATTAATTTTAATTACATTTACTAATATTAATTATTATTAACATACAATAAATGGTGATGAAATGATACTAGCAGTAACATTTCTAACAGTAATAAAATAGTGGGAAACTAATTTGGTAAAATTTTGAAAAACCACGATTGAATTGGGAACAGATTCCAAATTAGTGAAATAAAAAAATAAAGGGGGAAAAAAGACTAAATTGAAAAGTTCAATAATTTGACCCAAAGCTAATTAAGGATTATTATTGTTGTTATTATTAATACGTAATAAATTATGAGTAAAATAATAGTAGAAACAATACTACAATAGTAATGATAATAAAATTGCAACTAAATGTAATTGATTAACGTCCATTATTTTGTAATAATGATTTTAAAAAAATAGTGATTAATTGGTCAATTAATACTGAAATAGTCGTGAATGGCGAAAACTATGTATTTCGTTGACTGCATGTAATCAATTATTAATTTTAATTATATTTACTAATATTAATTATTAATGATATACAATAAATGGTGATCAAATAATAGTAGCAGTAACATTTCTAACAGTGATAAAATAGTGGGAAACTGATTTGCTAACATTTTGGAAAACTACAACTGAATTGGGAACAAATTCCCAAATTGGTGAAAAACGAACATAAAGAAGGAAAAAAAGACTAAATTGAAAAGTTCAATAATATGACCCTGAGCTAATTAGCAATTATTATTATTGTTATTATTAATACATAATAAATTATGAGTGAAATTATAGTAGAAACAATACTACAATAGTAATGATAATGAAATTGCAACTGAAATGTAATTGATTAATGTCCATTAATTTGTAATAATGATCTAAATAGTAGAGATCTTTTTTTGCCGGATAAATAGTAAAGAACTAAAAGGCATATAATGATATTATCACCAGTAATGGTTTGATGTATTTCTTCAATTCTTATTGGGAATCGATTCTATTTTCATTTAAACATTGGAGTAAAATTAAACATAAAGTTTTAAGTAAAGGAGTTGTAAATATAATTAAGTTAAAGTAAACATAGACTGGCAATTTCAAAAGAAATAAATAAAAGAGAAAAAATGGCAGTGAACTACATATGAATCCATCTACAAATATGTGTAGATGCAATTCATATATTCTTACATCAAACTGCTAAGTTAACGAAATCCTTAACAAAAACTTAGCAGTACATGGCAAGGAAAGAAAGGCGAAACCCATTGGTAGAAGCTATTACAGTTATGTAGCATTTCCTACTGAAATGACTAAGTCCACAACATCTTGTGCTTCATCAACTGGGCTTCAGGAATTGTTGGTTCAATCTCTAGATGAGTTGCATCACTATAGGAAGTTACAGTTGGTAATCCTGTCAGAAGGGAGTAGAAAAACTGATGAGACAAGGATGATGGAAAAATATTTATGGTATCTCATCACCATAACAGTCTATGACAATAAAGGAAATCTTGAACTGCAGGTGATACAAAACATGCACAGCCCAACCCCTTTCCTGATCTTAAGGCCTGAAACAGAGGTCGAAAAAAAAATTATCCTTTGTTTCTTAGTTGGACGAAATAAAGATAGAAAAGATAACCAAATAGCACCTGCAATATTGTCGAGTAAAAAAGGACAGAAGTAGATGAGAGGTTATGTGTATGAGATTAGGCTCACATTTGAGAAGCAAAAGACTAAACTTTGTATAGGTTTTTGGAAAGTGGACAATGGAATAGGAAAGTGCAAAAGCATTAGGAGAATATATCGTGTTGTCTGTTATTTGGCCAATTTTATTCAGTACTTAACATGGCCTCTTCTTTTATTAATATTGTACATATATAGGTTGAAAACAATTGAAGGGAGGTATTCTTTTCCTTCATGGCCCTCGCTAATGTAACTTGTCCATTGTCTATTATCTCTAGTTGCTTTCATTATTACATCCTATGGCTTAGTCCAAGTTTGATGTGCTTCCCATCTTCACTAAAATTATTGAATCCAATTCTTGGGCAAATTGCTATGATTGAAATAATAATGTTTGGGTTTATTTAATGGGTATTGAAAAGGACACTCATTTATCTCAACATCCCCTGTCTAGTGATAGTGAGAAGAGTATGACTTGGAAAAGAGCAGATGATCATATTTTATTTCAAATTTGAAATTCAATTGAGCCTTGAATCTTAACCTTTGTTAGTCACTCTAAGACATTGAAAGAAAGTATGAATTACTTGGAGTTTACAACATATCTTCAAATGAGAATTCAAAATTAGAACACCAGGCAATTATCAATTTCCTTGAAGCTCTTGATCGTTCTTATGAGATTATTACATTCTAAAATTTTGTCTAGTCAAGAACCATGTCCCTTCATGATGTGTTTGCTCATGTTGTTCATGTTGATAGTCTGAAGCATCCTCCTGTGAATCCTAATACAAGTGCTTTGGCTAGTAGAGGTCTTTTTTATCATAACAATGATGGGCCCCAAACAATGAAGTGGGTCTTCAACTCCAAATTACAGTAGTTATACATGCAATTATTATCATGAAGTAGGCCACATAAAGCGTAATTGCCAGAAATTATAGAATAAGCAACAATATGACCAATGACTTCTTGGTTTTGCTCATGTAACACAAACCTCTAAATTTTATGCCCCAACTGATTCTAGCACTGCAGCTTCATCTTCTTCAAATGCATTTGGCACAGTTACTTAACCTTCATACCTGACTAGTTCTTCCTCGAAGTGGATCATAGATTTTGGTGCTATTGATCACATGACAAGTAACCATAATTTACTTTCTTCCTATACATCGTATGCCAATCCCTCCTCCATATTTGTTGCCAATAGATCTCCCATTCATGTTGGTGGATGAGGCACTATTACATGTACTTCCAATGTTTCCTTATCATCAGTACTTAATGTTCTTGAACTTACATTTAATCTTTCATTTCCTAGTAAATTAACTCATCAGTTAAATTGTTTTCTCTCCTTTTCCCTAGTTATTGTTTAATTTAGGATATTTCGACAAAGAATATCATTGGTAGAGGTTATGAATATGGCGGCCATTACTTTCTTGATGATCAAGTGCCACGTTTTGTTGCTTGTTATGGTGGACCATCTCTATTTAAAGTTCAATTTCATTTGGATCATATGTTTCTTTCACTTTTAAAGAAGTCCTATCCTCAATTTTCTTGTGTCAACTTTGAATTGTGAGTCTTACCGGTTTGCCAAACATCGTCGTATGCATCTAGCACCTCAAGTCAATAAATTGGTTGCATCCCCTTTTGTGTTAGTCTATTATGATATTTGGGGTCCTTGTCCAATTATATCTAAGATTGGTTTTTGTTATTTCGTTATTCAGAGACATTCTCTCCTGTGGCAAAGTAGACCTTTGTTCACCTTTTTGTTTCTTTGGCTACTACATTTGGTTGGGATCTCCATCAGCTGGATGTTAAGAATGCCTTTTTCAATGGCGACCTTCTTAAGAAAGTTTATATGGAGTAACCACCCCGGTTTGTTTCTCAAAGGGAGTATGTGAAGGTATGTTACCTTAAAAAGTCATTGTAAGTCAAAGTAAAGCCCTCGGGCTTGGTTTGATAGATTTTGTGCTGTGGTTAAGAAGTTTGGATTAAATCAAAGCAAGTGTGATCACTCTATGATCTACCAACAGACAGATACTGATCTAGTTCTTCTAGTGTTGTATGTTGATGGCATTGTTATTATTGGTAGTAACACTTCTGAAATCTCAAAATTGAAGGTCTTCCTGAATTCTCACTTTCAGACGAAAGATCTTGGGCCATTGAAGCATTTTCTTAGAATTAAAGTTGTGAAGGGTAAGAAAAGCATTGTCTTAAATTAGAGAAAATATGTGCTTGATCTTTTGAATGAAACTGGAAAAATTGGAGTAGCACCAAGTAATGTTCCCATGATTTACAATATATTTTTTTAATCTTAATGAGAATATGTTTGATGAAATTCCTGATGATTTTAAAAAAAGGATTGAACCAAAGAAGCTTAAGCCGTTTACTCGCCTTGATATAACTTTCACGATCAGTGTGCTTAGTCAATTTATGGCGGACCAATTGCACAGTGGGAAGCCTTAGAGCATATTTTGTACTATTTAAAATGGACAACATGTCGTGACATACTTTACACTAGTCATAAACATACTAAGATTGAATATTTCTGTGATGCGGATCACATAGGGTCTAAGGCCACAAGAAGATTTACCATTGGGTATTATGTTTTTTGGGAGGTAACCTGGTATCTTGGAGAAGCAATAAGCAAGGCATGGTGTCAAAATCAAGTGTAAAAGCAGAATACAGAACCATGTCACAATCAATACAATAGATCATATGGGTGTTTCAATTGATGAAAGAAATCGGTGTTGGTATGACACTACCTACAAAGTTATGGTACGACAATAAAACTGCACTACATATAGCATCGACTTCCGCATTTCATGAGCACACAAAACATATTGAAATTGATTATTATTTTGTTCGTGATCTAGTCAAAGCAAAGTTCAATTCTATAGAACATGTGCGATCAAATGACCAACTAGGAGATCTATTGACAAAGGCCCTGAGTGGGACATGGGGTGAATATCTATAATGTAAGTTGGACATGATGAAGTGTGTGTTTGGGTGGCAACTTTTTTAGCTTATATAGCATCACTTTTAGAAGTTAAGTAAGTTGCTTATAATAAGTTGAGTGTTTGGATAAAGAAAAGCAAATTGAAGCTTAAGCTCTAAAAGTAGTTTCAAAAGTTGAAGCTAATAATTGAAGCTTATTGTGGCTTTAAGGAAGAGAGAAAAGGGACAAAATGATTATTTGGTTGAATTTTTTACAGAGTTGATATATCGACTGTCTCAAAAAATTCCAAACTGACTGTCATTAGTCTCCAAAAATTCATGGATACTCCCCAATTTTTCTTATACATTATTTCCATTTTTATCCTTGATTGGGCCACAAATGACAACTATACCATTATATTTTTGAAATTCAAATTTCTAGACAGAATTTTCACCCAAATTTGAAAATGCATATCTAATTGTACAAATATCCAATTGAGGTGATTCCAAAGCTCAAGTGTCCCTTATTAAGTCTAATTTTAGGGGGGGGAAAATACTTTTTTGGTTTAATTAGAATCAGAAAATTCCCAATAATTTCATTTTTGAACACTGCTCTAAAAATTGGCGAATTTTACTGGACAAACTTCAAAAATTCATATCTCTCAATATACACATCCAAATTATGCAAATGACATATCAAATTAAAGTTTGACATGTCTATTTTTAGACTAGAAAATTTCATGATTTTTGGACACCATTTGTCTAGGATAAACTGACGTACAATAAGAATGTCGCTAGTCTAATTCTATAAATTCTTTTATTCCCCTTATCTTGTCATATATTTAGGTAATTTGGTGAATAAAAATTTGGGATGTTACACATCTCTTACTTATTTTTAAACAAAAAAAAAATCTTTTAAAAATTTTATCATAAGTCAATTTTCTACTTATCATCTAAATATGTTTCATAAAAAAAAAAAGAGGACACTTCTGCAAAGTTACATCCAAACACAGTAACTTCTGATAAGTCACCTTTTTTTTTAAAGCTACTTCTGATAAGCCTATCAAAAAAATAAAGCAATTAAAATAAGTAACATCCAAACAGACCCTAACATATATACTCCAACTTAAGGGGAGTGTTAGAATCATAAAATTGGGGAAATAAATAAGAGATTATATGGAAACAAATCAGACCATATCAGGGAAACAAAGCAAATGTATAATTAATTTGTTTAATTTCTCATTACTCCCTAAACTCATCATATTTGTGTGTATACAGAAACTCTCTTATACAGTACAATACACAAGAATGTACAGATTATATTCACATTCTCTCTAGCGTCTCTGTTATTTAGTTTTCAGTACCAAATCGAGGTAGCGCTGATTTGATACAAGGTTTCTGCAATTCTCAGACATATAATTAAATATTCCTAAGATGATCAATTACTACAATTCAAACTGAAAAACTCATCTAAGATAGGGTAGACAGGGCATTTTAATTATCATTTCAAGTTACGAAAGCTTTTAACTATATGTGAAGCATGGTGGAATATAGTACCATACTGCAATTACCCTGCCTGCATTCACGAACAAGATATAGATTTATTCTTGATGCTTGCATGAAAAAAAAAAAAACAACCATTATCCGTCACATTCACATTGTTGGCTATAGTCGTTAGAATTTTATTTACAGGGAATCAAAAAAACATTTCAGCACATGGGCGAATGACTTCGTCATATGAACCCTTTTCATTTACATATCAACAAAGAAGGCAGCTATTCCTTTACAGAGTGGGTAGGAGCCAACAATTAAAAAGACAAGAAGCCGATGAGAGGAACCAAGACAGGAAAGCCATTGCAGCAGACAGCTGATATCTCCCACACAACTTGGTTGGGCAATAGGATCCACCAACATCAAGCAGGATATCTGTGACACTGGCTGTTGAACATGCTGCAGCCAGTGAGAGATAAGATAATACCTGTGGCAGAAATAAAAACTCAATATCATTACTGCAATGTTGGGACAATGAGACCTTGAAAATTGAGGTAACTCACTACTCATACCATGTCTCCTAAGACGATGATTGATATGATTCTTCGTTGGTGAGGCAAACATTTTATGAAGACACAGTAACCATCCACCACCAACAATGTGACGCTCCATGGGATAACCAAACCCATGACTGTCACCAAACAGCTGCAGAAGAACATAAACAAGCAGAGCATAAAAATTCACGAGGGCCCTGGTGAGACTAGCATGAGACATAGCAAAGATAGTATGAACTCTGAGGCACATGTATTTTTGGTTTAAACCTTTGAAACCATGATGGCAGACATAGGCCCAAGGTTTTACCTCCTCGTTAATTAGGCAATGAAAAGGCCAAGTTAACAAAATTCTTTACAGAGTTTAGTACACTGGTCACAGAAGAGTCGAAAGCAGTGATCTGCATCACCCCCTTATTTGATTTTGCTTTCTGATATGGAATTTTCAACAGCTTTACTAGAGAAACAGACGCAACCATGAACAAATAATACTAAAGTTCATTGAACAGACAATTGTACAACTTAATTTCTTCCTTAAACCCCATGATAGGAATTTAGGAGTATGGAAGGCTAAACTTAAGGCAAGAAATTAGAAGGTGGAAGAGACGTGTGAGGCAAGGTGGAAAACTGTAACAAGGCAAACAAGCACCATTGTATTATAGACTATCTTTTGATATTTTCCCTAAAACACAGGCAAGTGGCAACAACTACAAAGGGGAGGAAGCATTTTTTTGGATGATTTGGGTGTAAATCTGCGGATATTGCTCCTTACTCGAAAAGGGGGCTAGCATGTTTCATACTTGCAGTTGTAGTTATATTTTGCCAGCAATTCATACACAAGCCACAACATAAACTAAGCAAAGCCAATCCCAAATTCATATTATAAATACGCATGCAACTTTTGAAACAATTGGAGCCAATTATCAATTGCCGCTTCTTAATAGAGAAGTAAACATCATAAATTAATATTCCTGCCTACTTTCATGGAGTACGCAAAGAGAGACAGAGAATTGGGGTAAAAGTCAAAGTTGTCAAGACCGACGGATCCTGAGGAATATAAATACAGAATACCAGAAATGATGGATACGAAGGGTTAAAAAAACAAACCAGAAAGCAGTGTAGCTATAGAATTGGACATCCAAACACATAAAGAGAAGGGAAGCAGAGGAGAAGACGGTCTGCCCCAATCGAAGAGCGAAGCTGGCGCTGGTGCCAAATGCTCCCGGCAGTTCGTCCATCGTCGGATGCAAGAGATGCTCATCGTATATCAATCCTCCGTGTCATTAAACATCACCAACAATTTCCTCTTCAATCACAGAGTCGTTGGAACTTGGAACCGAATACCGAATAATAATTTCCAAGAAGGAAAAAGAAATAGAAGCGAAGGCAAGAAGACAACCAAACGAAATGGACTCGGAGCGTCGGGTTTTACAGTGAATTGCAGAGAAGAATGAAACGCAAAATGAAATCAATGAAGCGAATTTGGAATCATGTCATATTGTCCGTAGAAAATCATAATGCGTTTCGTCGGTGGGGTGCCTGGCTGGATTTGTATACACGGCTCATTAATATAAGTCCAACAATTTACATTAAATAATATAAGTTAAGTAAATTTTGTGGCGTTTATCGTTGGTGTCCCCGCCTTACAGTCATTAGCACGACAAAACATTTGATAATCAAAATTTAGGAATAAAATTACAGGAAACCATAGCCCCGTTGCATTACGCATAACAGTATAGTAGGACAGGAAGGGATAAAAAGGCGTGTGAATTACTGTATTATTAAGTTTTTTTTTTTTTTTTTTTTGCAATCTTAATCACGGCATGCATATTGAATGTATTCCTTATCAATGGTGTGATTAAGAAATAAAGCCAAATCAATGGAGAATATATTCTTTGTTGTGACCATTAAATTATTAATTGGAACAGCGACTTATATTGAGACTTCGGAGCCTACATGACAAGTATTTATGTTGCGTCCAATCAATTCGAAAAAAATAATTGAGTTATGTGCATTAGAATAATTCACAGGGGAAGTACCGTCACGATAATAATTTATTTTTATAATGGCCCGGAACGAAATGGTGAACAAGAAAGAAAGCTTTGTGCTGTGCATGCTTCATTACAATTTTCACATTTTTTTAACAAGATATTAAAATTCTAATTAAATAAGTAATTATATTTATTTATTCCCAAATTGGGCTTGTATCCTCTTTCTCAAAAATTTTTAAAAAATAATTTGAAATTTTTTTAGGACAAATATTTCCAACAAAATAAAACAATGTATTACTATTTACAAATCTCATAACTTATTAATAGAATTGTAAAAGACACCTTTCTCAGCCTTTTGGCTAAGATAAAGAATTGTAAAAAATAGGTTAACCCAACCCTTTTCTTAAAGAACTAGGGTTTAAAAAGGTCGAATTTAAAAAACCCGTTTACCATCAAACTATCATATTGTTAATGCTCGGCCTATGACATAAAAGCTTAAGATTAGCCCACGAGTTTTTATATAAATTTATTAAATTTTAATTTTTAAACTAATTAAAAATATATAATAAATAATAATAAATTTTTTTGAAGTGCATAATTCAAATCATGTAAATTTCTCAAAAAATAAAGTGCAAACTATGTCTAAACTTCAAAAAGCAAATACAAGTAACTTCTACTAAAAAATAACCAAAATTAATTAATTTACCTCTTTTTTAATCATGAATAAAAATTTTAATAATTGAAAAGTCAAGAAAATCTCATAGTTATTATACATATAAAATTTGCGGATGACTATTAAATTTCTTTCTTATAATACTATCTAATTTAATTTGAGAAAGTTTTGAAAATAAAGAAAAGTTTGACTAAAATTATATTGTTTAAGAACAATATTGTGCCCTTTTTGTATTCAAATGTTGATTATCCTATAGTAGATGCATGAATCCAAATAAAACATGTAAAATATCATTAAATATATGGAAAGTGGCTAGAGCTAAACAAATGAACCTCAACATTTAAAAATTTGATTGGGGCAAAAGTGTTTGTAAAATATAGCATCTAATTATTTTTTTTAAAAAAAATGGTGTATAAGTAGGGTGAATACTTTTAATGTACTGAAAAAAAATAATACAAGCTTAAATGGGCGTTTAAATGGGTTAACTATAGCTCATTTTTACAACTCTATTTATTAATGGTATTATGGTAACTCTCCTGATATTATTTCTTTTTTTTTTATTGAGACATGAGACCTAATGATTTTCTTTTTTTGTTTTAAAACTAATTTGTCTTGTAGCGTTAATAATCATCAGCAACTATACAGTAGCCAACAACCATTGCTAGCCGGTAAGCCACCACCATCCTCCATTATCGACTATCATCAACCACCGGCAACCGCCTACCATTGACTGTGACCAACCATCGCCAAATGCCACCACCACCAAATGCTGACCATCGTCCGCTAACATCAACAAGTGTCAACCACCATGGACTAATCCATCTGCCACCAACCATCATCAGCCTGTTGCTGATCACTACTAGCCACCATTGTTCTTGGTTTTACTCAAAATTTGTTTTCAAAATCATTTCCATGAATATTTTTTTTATTTGTAATTTTCAAAACAGATGATTCAGACATATTTTTGATTATTTACGTCGCCTTGAAATCGTAATTAGATTATTCATCTCATACGACAGTGCCTGATGGCAGTTGGCAGAAGGCGAAAAACTTAGACTTAAATCAGCGCGAGTTTTGCATTTAGCGTGGAGATTAAGAAATAAGTTGCACAGTATATCATACATAACAATATATGAACACGAGGCAATGGAAAATCTGTGGAAACAGTGATCATAATTTATAGTCCCACAGTGCCAAACGGAAGAGCTGAGAATGGAGGAACTCTGGCATTTTAAGCATTATGATGGGAAGTCATATAATATACAAACGCCATAAAAACTTGGGAGTGCTTGGAGTTACAACAAAAACAAATGCAAACAAAGAAAGGTCTAAGAGTCAAGCTGAGCATACCAGATGCCCTGGATCTTGACATCCTTGGGCGCTTTAGCCCCCAAATCGGTATCAGATGGCTGAACGCTCTCAAACACTCCGATCACCTCTCCGGTCTCAGGCTTGCTCTTGGTCACACTCAACGTAATCTGCCCTTTCGATGATTGAGCGCTCTTGTTGTTTTCCTTTGCAAGTTCCTCCTCGTCTCCTCTGCCGCCGGCAGGCAATGCCACGGCATTGTCATAACCAGTCGAAGCACCTCTTCCCTTTGGGTCCAAGAATGAAGTTCCACGGTAAGATGGTACAAGAAATTCTCCGCCGAAGCTGTCTGGTTTCCCGGAGGCCACTAGCTGCTTGATGGTGAAGAGGAAGGGCACGCGCTCACCTCCTGGAAGCTGAACCGTGACGGCGGCGTAGTCGATTCCGTCTTTCTCCTCGAACTTGACATTGCCTTCGGGTGAGACTTCGAAGGGTCCTTCGATCTCGTCGAGAGTGTAGGTCAAGCGGGTCATGAGCTTGGTATTTTGGAACTCAGGGGGTGCGTTCTTGTTGACTCCCTCGGCCTTGACGGTGAAGGAAGTTGGCTCCAGGCACAACTTCTGGATGTTGTATTTGCCAGCTTTGAAGGCGAACGAATCCACACCGCCGTCGATGGTTGGGCACTGGTTCGCCGTTCCGGTTCCCTTCACTTCCATATATGTCTTGCTCTGGATTTCGTCGTAGGTCAATCGCTTCGGAACACCTTCCGCACTTGCTCCCTGAATCCACAACAACAACATTCTCATACTCATCACAAACTTAATCAGGTCTCTGCAATTTCGCAAATTCTCTACCTAAATTAGCTCTTAAAAGATTCAGCGATTTAGCCATCCATACGATTAACTGTTCTAGGAAGAAAGAGTTCCGCTGAATTGAAGATAGAAAATTAAAACACGTGATCTTCTAAATAAGCAGAGGACTTATGCTTGGGCTTTATTCCAAAGTGTGCCACAATGAAAATTACAACTGTTTGAATTAAGACCATCAATTTGCGATCACCATGCTTTGGTGGTAAATAAGTATGCAGCAACATAGAATGGAATTGCTTAAGATTATGATCATGTGTTACCACAGTGAGCAAATGAAATTTAGCAATGCCACCAACATATGGGCGAAATCTTGAGTGTAGAAAAAGAATAAGTCGTGAAAAGTAGTGCTTAATCAAAAACCGAAAGAAAGAAAGAAAGGGGAAGAAACAAACAGAGACGACGAGAGCAGAGGTGGCAAGAGCGAATCCGGCAATTTTGGCGGCATCGGCGCATTTGTGAGCCAAGTCCTTAAGATCAGAGTGAAGAGAGCAAGTGAGCCTGGAAGCAGCAGGTTCGAGACCGAAAGCCTTAGAAAGAGATTGAGCGGACTTGAGCTGAGAGGGGTTTGATTTGCCCAACTTGGTGGGTTGCATGAAGGTAGCCGCCGCTTGGAGTGAGGCTGCCATTGTTGATTATTGCCACAAAGTGGAATCTGAGGAGGTTGAATGAGATTAACTAGTGAGGCGTTCTCTGCGTGTCGATGGCCCAGAATGGCCTCTCCATTATTATCTCGTGGCTATTGTGCCTCCAAGATAACGGATAGGATAAGGTCTCTTCTTATTGGCTGCTTCATGCCTTCAAGCTAATGGCTCCTGTTATAGCATGACTGTTCCTATTTTCTTTTTCTTTTCCTAATTATTAATTTTTTTAAACAAAAAAAAAATTCATGGCCACGTTGCGTGGTTCTAATTCGGGATAAAGATACCTCTAAAAAAATAGTCGTTTTCAGAAATAAATCCTCACTGAATTGATTCATAACTTCAAAAGGTTGTGCATATTGCAAAACAAAAGAAACACCAATAATTTCAAGCTCTCATAAATAGTTTCTATCCCCCGAAACTTTGGATTAATTAAGACAATACAAGAAAAACTATCACTGGATACTGAAATATGTGGGACCCCCAAGACCAGCTGCAACTTGTGCCAACTTTGGCCCAAGGAATAAGTTAAGAAAGGCCAAAAAGAGTCAAGAAGAGAACATGTGGCATGGTGTGAAAGGGGAAATTGAAATTGTGGACTTTTAATCTTTTTCCATAATTCCCTCCATATCCCAACTTGAGCCTATAAATAAGAGAGTCCTCCCCTTCATTTTAGGTGCATAAGAGACAACCTTGGGGGAAGCTTTGGCTGACTGAAAACTCAGCCTTCCTTCACAGAATTCAGAGGCGAATCAAGCTACACCAATCGATCCTTCTATTGAGGTATGTTTTAGCCTATATTGTCTTTCAATTTCCTCCTCTTCTCCATGGTTTTAGAAGCATTTCCAAGGGTGGAAGTGCTGCATGGATTTCGGCCAAGTAGGGGGAGGGAGGATTTGATGCTGTTTTATGTTCATAAAGGTTAGAAAAGGCTAAAGATTGGTGTATAAGTTTGATTTAAGTTGAGTTTTTACCTTGTATATAATGTGAGAGTTTTGGTCAAGCCTCCTAAGGTAGTGTATGGTTTGATTTTCATTGGTTTGATGGTTCTAATGTGTTCAGGACAATGTTTTATTTGAAAGAACACGTGTGAAACACCGAACCAGTGAAATCACTAAGGAACCCATAATAGGGGGTGTTCAGCCAAGAGGGGATTGATGGGAAGGACTAAAATTTTGATAAAATGAATGTCATAAATGGATTTAGAGGCAAAAATTGTGTAGGATTGGCCTCTAAAATCGGTTAAAGGACAAGTGTAGTCCGAACCCTTTACGTAAGGGGAAAGGGTCTTTAGTCTAATAATAGTAGCATACATTGATG
>JBAGKO010000004.1:20013601-20040403 GCA_037177275.1 Acacia concinna | reverse complement strand
TTTAAATTGTTAAAGTCTAATGCCCACAATTCATGATTGCAGTATAAATTTAAATATGATAATAATAATTTTATAAATTGAGAGTCTAAGAGTAGGTTAGAGTGTAAGTAATGGTCAAGGACATTATAGCTTTGTGTATTTAGTTAATTATTTGTATGAAAATTAAAGAAACATATAAATATGATATATTATATTTCAGGTAATTTTTTCTTTTTTAAATTCTGACTTTCGGTGGCGACTAAAAAAGTCATTACTGAAAGTTAGACTTTTCACGTCGCCACCGAAAGTCTGACTTTTAGTGGCGACCAAAAGTTCTAATTTTGAAATTAATAATGAATGTAATTTTTTTAATACCATAAATAAAAAATATATTATATTAATTTTATTATATTATTTTTTATATTTTAATTTTCCAAAATTTTTAGGTATTATATTAATATATAAATTAATATATATATGTGTGTGTGTGTGTATAATATCAATATATATGTGTATACATATATCTATGTGTGTATAATATTAGCATTAATCAAATTATTAAAATAAATAGATTAGTAAATATCTATATATTAAAATAAATAGGCATATATGCCTCCAATTGGGACCAATCCTTCCGCGTTCAACATCTACAAGGACCTTCTACCCTAAATTTTCCTACCATAAGCTTGTTCATAAGCGGCTGCATAATAAACAGGAGATGAGCTTGAAAGGCTACAAAAAAACATGAAAAAACAGAAATCACTTCTCCGCCATACAGACCTTTCATGTCCCTTTTGTATAGGTACTCAATGAATGCATAACCCTTGGGCTTATTTATGTGTTTGTTTGTAACCAATTGAACCTGTACGATAAAAAACAAAAGAAAACAAAAATACAATCAAAAGAGAAAATTCTGGTCACAGGGGCCAGGGGGAAAATAGAGGATACTTTCACACTTCAGAATTAACTCCAACACCTACCCAAAAAGGACTAACGGTACAATGCTAACTGGCATGGCAGACAGACACTATGCCTAATTAGTCGTGCTCAACTTTAAATCACACAGCTCCCATCGCTAGATGCATCACCACCAGCACTAGTTGTAGGAAAACCAGGGTCAGAAGAAGAAGGGGGCTCTAAATTTGGTTCACAAAGTTGTAAACTTTATTTTCTTTCTCCTCCTCTTCATTTACCTTTAGCAAATCGACCTCCCAAGTGAAAGTCCTTAGTTCCGACGGGGAAGAACCTCACCAGCGAATCCATAGTCATGCAGCACAACCATATCATCAACCTCCATCTTGCTCTTCGTCTTCTTCTCCCCACTCCGTTGGCCTCACCATCTAAACGACGACTTTCACTTGCCGTTCGGCCGTCCCTCTCCCTCATCACCATCGTCGTTCATTTCACCATTGCTCTCCGGCCCTAATTTCTATTAGTGATGGTGAGAAGAAGAATAGCATGAGGAGGAGGAGGAGGAGGAGAGGAGAGAGTGGAAGGGGAGTGGTTTTATGATACGTGGTGATATTTTTGTAAAAACGCCAAAACTTTAAAATCTCAAATTCCTGCCAATCATCTCCGTGTCTTTTCAATTTCTTAAAAGATTTTTGTTGGGGTTTTAGTAATTGAAATGGTATTAACATGTTATTTTCCCAAAACAAAAACTTAACAAACTAATAGGCTTGTTTGATAACTTGTTCTGAGAATAGTCTTTTAGTTTTAAAAAAAAACAAAAAACTTATTTAAAAAATTATTTTTATACAAAAAGTTGTTTTTAAAAACTAAAAAATAAAAACAGTTTTAAGTTATTTTCTTAATTTTCATTTTTTTTAAGATATCACTTACTCACTATTGACACTACATTATCAATAATAATCACTGTCACGTTACCAACGGCCTCACCGCCACATCAATTTAAAAAATAGATTTTTAAAAAACAACTATCCAAACATTTTTTTTGTATTTTATTTTTAAAACTTGTTTCTAAAATCTGTTTTACAAAAATGACAGAGAGAATAAAAAACAGATAATACAATTAAACAAACCTCATATAATGCCCAAGTCTTATCAAGGATCAGAGTTAGTATTTGCCCCACGTTTTATACTGAGCATGCATAATGAACACTATTGACAAACTTGTAAATAGTTTATTTTTTTAATTACATAAGGTCGGGATTAAACTCAGATTGTGTGCCACATAGGGCACTAATCATACTATACAGCGTAAAGGCAGTACTTATCAATAGTTTTAATACTTTGTTTCCATCACAGTGTCTCTCGTAAGGTCAAATATTATTGTCTCGTGATCTTTCAGTTTCTGCAAGACTATGCCACACCCCCAATGTAAACATCTCTTTACTTGATCAAAATTAATATTGTAATAAATAGACATTGTTTTCTCTTTCAAAAACTTAGTGTAAGGGCCCGTTAAAAAAAAATAGAGACACATTATTAAAAATAAAATAATAATTCAAATAATAATATTATGAGTGAAAGTGCAAATTTAGCAAAACAATATTACTATAAACATCTATAAGAACTATCTATATATTATCATTATAAACAATTCATGTGATAGCAAATAGAGCAACGCCTTAGAGTTAACTTCCATTAAATAATAGAGAGAGAAGACGGGTGGAACCAACAAATACAACAATTAACAGAAGTTAACTCTATTTAACGGCCTTACTATATTTGCTTTTAAATAAATTGTTTATTGTCACTTTTTACACTAAAAAATATATAGTTATTATGGATGCTCATAGCAATATTGTTTTTTTTTTTTGCTAAATTTGCACATTCGCCCTAATGTTAATATTAATAAGATAACCTCATTTTCTCTCTCTCTCTATCTTTCCTTATTTCTCTTCACTCGTCGACAACCGAATTCTCAAGAGAGCTGAGGAGGAAGTTTCAACAACCTCTAAAAGCTTTCATTGTCATTCTCCTTCGTTCTTAAGTCTGTCGCTGGTGTGCCAAGGAATTAAGATTGAATCATATTTGAAAGCTACATAGTATGAGAAACTATACCTATTGAGACTATTAGGTTAGTACATATGTCATACTTGAATATAAATGTAGTATTGCTTGTCTACTTTACTTTATTATAAATGTTTTTTTTTCTCCCTTTTGAGTACTAGCACTTTAAAAAATGACATGTTGCAATAATGAGAATCACAGCTTATTTGATTTTTCTATTTGAGTTTGGCTTTATGGAAGGGGTGAATTTTGTTACAAGAGACACTCGCTTATTTTGTATTAAAGTGATTTGAATGACAAGATGATTGACTTCCATGAATGCTGAAAAATATTTTTAAGGGGCTAAAAGCATAACATTGGTTGCTAATGACAGTTCCATTAAACTTTGACGCGCCATGACACACCTAGCTAGCATGCACTTTGATGCCCCTTGTGATAGCTAACACACATGGATACCCCTTGGGGGGTGGTTGTGAGTATCATTCATACCAGTTCTTCATGGCTTTTACCTGCGTTCGATTGGTTACTTACCCTTATAGTCGCAGTCTATGTCCATGTCTATTAATGATCGTTCTGTTTAGGTCCTGATTAAGAATAAAACTATTTTTTTATTTTTGTTATCAATTTTTGAATAAAAAGTTCTTTAAATATATTTTTATACTAAATAGAAATGATTAATTCTTTATTTTCCTTCAAAGGAAGAAAAATCAAGTACATCATATAAGCCATCCAGGAGTTTGTGGAAGGGTATTTGGCAAGTTAAAGTGCCACCGAAAGTAAATCATTTCCTTTGGAGAGTTGCTAACAATTTGTTGGCCACAAAAGCCTTGTATAAGAGGAAATGTGTTACTGATCCTATGTGCTGTATTTGTAAAACTCATGTAGAGACAGTGGAACATGCTTTATTTCTGTGTCCTTGGGCTAAACTTTGTTGGTTCGGCTCACCTCTGTCTTTAAAATTTGATGAGCTGAATATGGTGAGATTTGATAGGTGGTTTGAAGAGTGGATAGCTAACAAAAGGTTGAGAGAAGATTATAATGCAGCTCTTTATGCAGAAATAAGTTGGGGAATTTGGAAGGCTAGGTGTAACTTTATATTCAAAAGAGAATTTGTTGATGCAGTAGAGTGTTTGAATAAAGCAACGAGGTTGGTGAAGGAGTATTAGAGGTGTATAGAGAAGAGGAAGTTAAGAAGGGGACTTGAATAAAAAATATTGAGGGCTGAAGCATGGCAACCCCCAAAGGAAGATGTGGTAAAGATAAATATAGATGGGGCATACTGCTATGAAAGTAAAAATGTAGACATTGGTGTGTTGGGAAGAGATGGCTTTGGGAGGTTTCTGGGAGGCGTAGCTTTGAAGGTAAATGCAAAGTCAGCCTTCATGGCTGAATGTTTGGCTCTACAATAAATATCTTTTTAGTGGAGGGGAAGCTATTATAGAAACAAATTGTCAAGACCTCTTCACTAGAATGCGTGATTCGAATTTGGTAGGATGTGAATGGAAGTGTGCTGCATTGTTGAAGGACTATTTTGATTTAGGGAATATTGTGGAAGGCTGGTCTTTATCTTTGGTGGCACGGAAAGGTAACAGCTGCAGATTTTATTGCAGCTAACATAATGAGGGGAATGGTACCACAAGGATGGCTGGATAAGCCACCATCTCCTCTGAATTTGTTACTGATGCAGGATTGGAGTAGAGTAACTGGAGCTGAGAATAATAAGGAAGGTATAGGCTGAGTTTTACTTGTTTTTTCCGTCTTGAATATAGATTATAATCTAGGATTTGTTTCTTTTGGTAGGTTGTAATATAGGATTTACTGCTTTCCTTTTGTTTTGCTTTTACAGGGAAATTAGCGTGTGTACTTGATTTTTCAGATTAATAAAATTGACTATATTTTGCTCAAAAAAAAAAAAATCCTTCTTTTACTTGTAGTTGTTTAATTAGTTACATGATGAATAATTAATTCTTTCTCATTCAAATATCAAGTTACTTTATTTTGTCATAATCTGTTTATTGTTATAGTATATTGTATATTATTGTATCCAGCTTGGATAAGAAGCCTAAGACTATTACCTCTATCACACAAGCTACTATAAATAATTAACTTATACTTTTGTATGTTTTATTAGAGCCACTTCATGTATTGAGCCACTTCATGTATTCTATAGCGGGGATTCTTTACTGCTTTTGATACATTGGAAATGGTATATGTATATGTAGGATTATAATATTAATTATGGTATTATAAATGTTATTATATTTATTATGTCAAGTATAGTTTTATTGTATTCCATGCCAGTCACCCTTTAATTGTTAAGGCGTTACACTCGGCAAAGTAACAATAAATTTACCGCGAATACGACCAGAAATGATATATAGATATGGTAATGGTATACATGAAGTCAACATAAAGGTGAAAGATTGTGAAATATGTCTATCACTAAAGTTGCATTCTTTTGGTTCCAATCGTTCCTTTTTCTTTCACCAACAAAAAAACACACACACACACACACAAAATAAAGCATAGAACAAAAGTGTTGCTCCTATTTATACCTTTCCCACATAAACAGAATCAATTTGCATGTTTACTTTTTATGATGGATAGTTCCTGTATTTGAAGAAAAAAAATATGCGCAGTAGTAGATTCTCTCATTTCTTGAATGGGTAAAGCCTATTACTGTATTTATTTCCCCCAAGATGTATGGACAGTGTGATTGAAAATATGCCAAGATATTTTACAAACTACGTCTGAATAGTTAAATTTAAGACATGAGGTACTAATATTTAGGTGGAATTAATTTTCACAGTGTATTCTCAAACTTTGTCAATAGCAATTAGCATTTAGCAGTGATGAAACTCTCAAAATATTTGATAATTTAATATTTTTTTTTAAAGATATGGATTATATATGATGAGGGTCCATCCAATTTGATGGGTTTGATACGTACACGCAAAGAAAATGGGCTAGAGCAATTGTTGAAAAGGGAAACAAGTATCCAGGCGTCTCGTACAAAAGTGGAAGTCACTAGTCACCGCCACCAACTCAAGAAGGATCTTGATTTTGGGTAAAGACATATTTAAAAAGCTAATCTTAACTTTAAATATAAGACATGATTTTTTAATAAAAAATATAAGATGTAATTTACATATTTGTTAATATTCTTACTTTTTAAGTCATTATTAAGAAGGAGAAAGAACGAGAAAATTTAAAAGATGATTAAAATATTTTTAAAAAAACATATATCATAACTAATTCTATAAACTTTTTAAATCTAAATAAATTAAGTAAATATGTCTTATATTAAAGACATACACTAATTTTTGGTGATTGACATAATCCACACTCTCTTAATTCCCCCAAAAAAAAAAAACATTCGATGTTGGAATTGATTTTAGGGAAAATGGCACCTAGGTCCCAATGAAAAAACATAATTATTAAAAAGTCCCACCAATTTTAGCCCTTTATCCAAAAGTCCCAAAAAAAAAGTAAAAAATTAACAACTTCACAAGGGAAATTAACAACTTTAGCAGCAGGTTTTAACAACTTCGTTTCAACATTACTAAAAAGTCTCATCCTAATTTTATCTCTTACCTAAAAGTCCCAAAGTAAAAGTGAAAAATTAACAACTTCGCAGGGGAAATTAACAACTTTAACAGCGGATTTTAACAACTTGATTTCAACATTTTAACAAATATCACTTGAGTGTTATAACAACTGAACAGTTAGAATTGACAACTTCGCAAGGGAAATTAAACTTTAACATGAAGAACTCTATTCCAACATTTTTATACTTATCACCTAGGCGTTGTAAAAATTGTTAGAATTCTGCTGTTAAAGTTGTTAAAACTTACTGTTAAAATTGTTAAAACTTGCTATTAAAGTTGTCAATTCCAGCTACTAAGTTATTAATTTTCTCTTGAGACTTTGAGACTTTTAAATAATTATGTTTATTTGTGGAACTTTTTAATAATTATGTTTATTGTTGGACCTAAAAGTCATTTTCCTAATTTTAATAGACTACTGATCAAAATGGGAGAAAGACCGTGGCTCAAAAGTGCTTGAAATACCATCATCGACATCTCAACAAATTAACATTGAGAGATTAAGTCAATCATCATTGCCACATGAATGTCTTTCTCTCGCATTTCAGGGGATTCATATAAATTTTTTAAAAAAAAATCTCAACTTGAAGACCGCTGAGCTATGTACATTAACAAGACAGACAAAAGAAAAAAACAAATGCAAAAAGGTTCGAATAATCTCGGCATTCAGAATGAGTAGGAGGATATGTATCATCATATGAATATCATATGAATAATTTGAAGTTATCATCATTATGCCCAGCAATTGATTCCCAGTAATATAGCAAAAGGCTGCGTCCAAATATTTTTTTTAAAAAAATCTTCCTAGAGAAATTGATGCTCGATTAATTATGTCGGACATTAAACGGGAAAAAGATTGATTAATTCGAAACAAAAAAGATGAGAGTGGATTCCCCTCAGACAAATGCCTCGATTTGTCGTCACAATTTTTAAGAATGGAAAAGATCGGACTCGTCATCATTCTTTGATCATCACTGAGAAACCCACATCGCTAAATAGGAAAATCGTTGAATCCTAAAAATCAATTTTTAAACAAGAAATCGGGGGGGAAAAAAAGGAATTTCCATGACATATATTAACCGAGAAGTTCAAAACAAAAAAGATGAAAGAGTGTTATTCCTCTCAGACAAATGCCTCGATTTGTCGTCATAATTTTTAAGAATGGAAAAGATCCGACTCGTCATCTTTCTTTGATCATCATCGAGAAACACACATCAATCAATCCTCAAAAGAAAAGAAAACAGCCTCAGAAGGAGGTAGAATACAACAATGGAACAAAAGAACCTCAGAGGAAAGGAGAAAGGAGAATACAGCTCAAAGGAAAGGAGAGTACAACAATGGGAGCTTCAGCCCAGAAGCTTCAACACCTGAACACGCCGCATATGGTTGGGAATTATAAGATGACCGACCTCACTTCCGGCTTCCACTTTATAAGCGATAGGAAGGCATTAGGGTTTCGCTTCCTGAAGCCCCTGTTTATTGGGCCCATGGGCAAACCCCTTACTAGCCTACAACTCACAATTCGGCCCACATTAACCCATGACAAGTCAACAACAAAGACCGAAAAAAGATAGAGAAAATCATTACAACTTTTTTTTTTTGGCCAACTTAATTAAAACAAAACTAGTAAGGGAGGGTGGCGTCTGGGGGTAATTTCAATTTCAGTCCCTTGTAATGTAACAAGGAAAACAAAGTTAATCCAAAGAAAATATCTGGAAAAAGGGCTATTAATTTTCATTGTAAATCTATATTTTGCTTCTGTTTTTTATATTTGGCATGATTTTTTCATGGCGTGTCAATAATGTGGGTGTTAATCAAAGTTTTCTGTGACACTAGATCTTTGATAATTGTATTAATCAACATGGCATTATCTTGTTTATGCTTCGTCAAACGATTGGCTCCAAGGCTTCACCTAAATCACTACAGAGCATCATATATTTCTGCAATGCTGATCCCATCCAAACCTTAATCCGTGTAATATAGAGTGGCCTCCAAAGTCCAAACCTTTAATATTTTTAATCGTTCTATTTCATAATCAGAGTAACAATTAAGCTATAAAATGAGAACTTTCTGCTCTAGATAGGCATCTTTCTGGTTCGTACGTAAGAAGAAAGCACTTAACGGGGCAAAAAAAAAAAAACAAGAAAATATGTATGAAATTACGTGTCCAAATGGGTTGGTATTATTGAAGGGAACAGCTTCCTTCAGCGGCAAATTGGTCTGATCTTAAAGGCAAATTTGTCATAAGATAAACATGTTGTGAATCAAGCTGAAGAATAGAGCTATGGGTATTGATATAGATGATTGGAAAGGCTTTTATGAAAAATGGATAAGGAGGCCCCACACAGGATAGACCAAGAGGAGGAGGATGCCAATGGTATTAGATATTCCATGGCTCTGCGTGAAAGAATTTCTGAAGCCACCAGAAGCCCTGATATGTTCTTGAAGTAAGTAACAACCAATGATAAGATCTATCACTGTTCCTACCATGCTGTGCCTCACTGTTAGAGCAAACAAGTTAGGAGCCACCACCAACAGAAGGATCAACGAACCGGGAAGTTCCAGCCAATCTGCATGCATGCAAATACCAAGTTTAATTATTTTGCTCAATTTTTCCATCATATTAACAGGGCCACACCAGTTTCTAGCAGCTATGTATATTTTAATGTCAAGAGTTAGACAAGGGTAGCAATTTTTTCGGTTTACCTCAAACACATTTCAGGTGGCATAATTATTAAATAATCCGCTTATCCTAAATGAAAGGCCTAGTTTGCAGTGTAATTCAGGACTGGAGGTGGTAAACTTACCAGGAAAACGTCGAGGGAAGAAAAGTCTAAGGACAACGGCAATGAAAGCAATCCATTTTCCAACCTCTCCTCTAAATGACACATGTAAATATTTAAGTCAAAGAAACAATATAAAGATAGGGGAAACGGAAAGAATGCAGTGGGGGTACAGAGAGAAATTATTACCTTAAAAAGTGGAAAAGTGACCCTGGAAAACTGAAGAACACGTAGGGGACTAGTAATGAAGTGAGCATATTTGACCTCCAGTTTGTGCGATCCAGAATCAACAGGTAACTAGAAAAAACATTTTGCCAAACAAGTAAAATTGATGTGAATTGTCATTGGTAACTGTTTATCAGTAACTAGCACATCAGCAATTTCCCCCCCTCAGTCAACAAAGAAAAGAGTGACTGACTGCAATAAAATATGTCAACGAACTAAGAAAGGGACATTAAAAACAGTGAGGACATCTAAATTATTATAAGGTGCTTATGCTGTTTATTCTCAATATTTCACATCAGTTGTTTGAATCTACTCAGATGAGGAGATGATAATCCTCAATTGCTCTTGTTTTGCTGTGACAACCAGCAAAGGTGAAAGGCAATCATTATGTCTAACAGGGTTATATTTATTACAACATGTTTTCACAAGATCAAATATTTGTCAAATAGTAGCAATAAACATGAATAGATTGCAAATAGTTGTGCCTGATAGTGTGGGTGTGGGCGTAAGGAACCTACGACTAATATAACTTATTACAAGGAGATATCTAGGAATATAATGTGCTTACAGAATAAAATTCTCATGTATCAAGTAAGACGAATCCTATAAATATACATGGTTGCTATGCTATAGTGGATTAATGAAATATACTGTGAGATATCTGTTTAGCATAAAAGTTGAATTGGATTTGTTTATAGATGAAATTATTCCAGATTTACAAGCTTGTTGTGCATTGCAGGGGAGTAGAAGCTACTTTATTTATCTATAAAGTATAAACACATGGGTTAAGGAATGTGAGCCAAGAGACGTACATAGCAGCAAAGGAGGCAAGCCATCTAAGAAAAGAAGTACCAAAGTGCAAGCCTCCTAGCTTGGCAGCATCATTGATGAGCTTCTTGGCTGCAAATTTGAGTTCACTTACATCCGAATCTATCAAAGCAGCCGTGGCAGCAGGGTCCACTTTCAGAGCCATACGCTCCATTCTACCCATCCTGATTCAGGACTAGGAACAAAAATGCTTTGATCGATCTCTCAATACATATATATATTTCTGATAACAGATATAAGCAGGAAGACAAGTAAGAAAAAGAAAGATGGAAAACGCCCTTACATTAATGTTGTGCCTCTTTCTTTTTGGAAGCGTTGGTTGTTTCTATGACTAGAATATAGACACAACGAAATGCAGAGTGATAGAAGATTGGGGAATGAAAAGTCAGTTTCAAGTAATAAGAAAACTAATCAACGTGGAGGAATATGTGAACAGCACCAACTTTCGGATCTCAACTGTTTAAATTTGACTGCGTGAGGGCCATATGGAGAGGAGAATTCGGTATTCATCATTTCAAGGTGGGGCCCTGTTGAAGCTTTGACACTTGGCACGCCACCGCCATGGCTTCTTGCTGGGTTTAGGCCCAAATCTGTTTTTTGTTGGGTTCAATGGTATGCACATATTATACTCGACCCAAAATAAAAAAAAGGCTAAAGAAGTGCTTTGCTTGGCCATGTGACTGTGTGTGAGGTATCAGAATCAGCATATATATATCGCTCTGTTCATGTCATTAGTGGCGGGAACGTGGTCACCTGATTCTGTCCATTGTGGGCGCTTGGACGACAAATCATGACAAGGTTGCCACAAAATCAATTACGAAGATAGCTTTTCTCACATGAAAATAAACCGAGGGGAATGCTTTAACAATATTATAGTATTAAGAGAATCTAGGTTCCATTTTCGAAGGTAAAGAGTGACATCAAGCGTGACATTTAAAAAAAAAAAAAGGGAAAGAAAAGGAATGAATTTAACTATAAAAAATTCAAAGGATGAAGGTCATAAACTAAGAAAGATCATGTCACAATAATTCTTGTAATAATGAGGTTGTTATCATATCCCATCATCTGCTTTTCATTCCTCTACGTAATTATGTAGTGGCTGTTTTGTTAATATATTTCCAAGGAAATTTTGTTCTAGGCCTCACAAAAGTTGGAAGTTGTTATAATTAAATTAAATATATAGATATATAATATGTGTGTCAGGATATTCTCAACTTGTCAAGTCAAATAATAAGTGCCTAACTAAAGATAAAAAGCTTAAATATTTTAAGAGATTGAGTGTTGTATTAACACTCAAATCGGGGCCAATACTTGTCGACGACTTCATTTCTCTTTGTGGCGTGGAATATGACTATGGGGAAACCAATCCCCAATCTTAATTAGTTGATAGTATCAATTAACAAAGAGTACTTGCTCTTTTTGTTTAGAGGATCGCTTTGATTCCGGAGTGGTGGGGACCATAGACAAAAAAGCAGAAGTTCCAGAGAAATGAATAACGGAGAGGAAGGTGAAGCTTGTGAGTATGTGAAGTTACTTTCCCTAGCACTAAATTTCAACTCTCACAATGATCACAATAAAAAACAAAAAACAAAAGACATAGTATTGTTCTCAAAATTCTTCATCCTTCATCATTATGGCATTGCATGGGCTGAATAAATTTATGGAACAGAGTTAAAGAATGATAGGTTTGACTGAAAGCACCTAATTTGGGAGAACAAGAGGCTAAGGGAGAGAGAATGAAGAGGAGGCTTTTGGGAAGGGCTACCCTAATCCTCAGGAACTTCCATTGGAAGCAATGATTAATGATTATGAGGAAGCAACAAAGAGTCCCAAAACTTGGAAAAAAGAATCTGTGTCTTCCATTATGCATCTCGTGTCCCCACTATGGCACGCACTCTATTATTCTTATTATTATAATATTCATGCTCTCTCCATCCACATCACCTCAAAAGCTGCCTCCCTCCCTCGTCACACATTTACCAAATCCCCTTAATTATTGCCCTTCCCCTCTTCTCCTTTTAATTCAACACTGCTTTTTCAGGAAGACACGTGGCGAAAGATTATAATAGGATTCAGCGAAACACATGCGGACTAGCTCCACCGGATTTCGCTCCCCACCTATTCACGATGAGAATGATCGCGTTGCTTCTGTTGTTGGAGGGGGACTCGTCCTTGACGTCGATCGGCAACCGCTGATTCGTGAGAATCACAGACTTGTGTTTTGAAGTTGCAGCCAAATTTCTTTCTCCAGCCGCCGGCCCCGCCCTGCTGACGCTGAGGGCTCGATTTGTCAATCTTCTCGATCACTTTCTTCATTGATGAGCACTCGTGTTCCAGCTGATGGACCCGCGTCCTCATGCTATCCATGTCTAGGCGTAGCACCTGATTCTCCCTCACCGCCACCTGCCACGTGTTTCGGCCATCGTGCGCACCCGCCACTATTTCTCCCTCTCCCTCCTCTTCCTGTCCCAGCGCCGCCGACGGCCTCCCAGGCTCTGCGGCCGCTTCCGCTGCCATCAAGGTCCCCGCGATGGCTTGTCTCAACTGAAGCTGCTCAAAGAATAGCACCTGAACCACTGCTCGTAATGGAAGCCTCTCGTTCTGCGCTGCGTGAGTGCACGCTTCTAGTGTTAGTTTCTGGCAGTCGAGCACTCCGCATATCTTTTCCCTTTCTGCCTCCGATATCCGTGGATGAGCCTGCAAGTGAGGAACAGATAATTAAGTGCATGAATTTCTTTAATTGTATAGTTACGTTGCACTGTATAATTTTTGAGACAGAAATCGAGTGAATGAATACCTTGAGATAGACATCTACTGCACGATAGAGACCGTCGTCGAAGAGTCTGGCTTGATTAGGAATAGAGAGGGCGAGATTATAAAACTTCTCAGGCTTGAGATTTGCATCTGAAGCTATCTCAGACAGATAGCCGTCAATTAGTTTCCCAACAACCATCAACGCCGGCGACCTAGTGACACCGCCATCACCATCGACTGCGGCGGAGGCGGCGTTTCTTCCTTCTAAACCGGCCAAGAAGTGGGCCAGAATTCTTTCCACACAATCAACGTCGTAAAGCGTTTCATTAAGGTACGAATAGCTCGGTATGAGAAGATCGTCTAGTGTAGCTTCTTCGAGCTGTGATCCTATCTTCTTCTCCAATGCATCTCTGCCCGCTTCAGAAACGTTCAATATATTGGCCGTTCGCAGTAATCCAAACAGAAACCTTGTTGCTGTTGAGGACCCAGAGCTCTTCTCCAGGAGCAGATTGGAGAGTATAAATTCCAGCAGCTCTTTCTGTTCAGCCTCTGAAACTACAGACGAGGATGACGACGTCGTCATTGGCCTTCGACTTGACCTTGAAGCACCTGGAATGTATTTCTTCGCATAATACATGAGGCAGCTCTCAATTATATCTGGACTTAAATCTGCCCCCCTCATGGCATGAATCAATTGCTTGAACAGGGGCAAACCCAGGAGCCAAAGATCCTCAAACCAGGAGTCCCCTCTAGGGATGCTCTTTCTTCTTCCTCCAGACTCAATTCCGTTCCACAAGACCTGCTTCGACAAAGAACTCCGCGAGGTAATATCGTTAGCTCCGGCGTCGGTAACCGGCCACCCAAACAAGGCCGGATTAGCAGCGGACGCTCTGGAAACAATGGAATCTATGCACCTCTGTGGAATGGCTAAAGTCTCCGATAGGGGCATCAAGCGCTCGATTGATTTTAGGGCTTTAATAGAATCCTTGATGCTTTTGAGCACAGACTGAGATAAGAACCTTTCAGTCTTGGAGATGAGGTTGTCTTCAGAGTACTCTTCCGTCATCTCAAGGAACTCCGCCGCACAGCGGAGAGGAGCCACATTGGATGCGGACAAATCGATTTTGACACCGTAGCAGAATTTAGCAGCCATCTCGAAGGCATCCGAGCCGCCAGGGAAGTCTGTGAATGATATCCTACAGTGTTCTTCCGAAATTTCGTCGTCTTCCTCTACTTCTTCGATGCCAGATGCTTGGATTTTCGCTGACGAGGGATGATTTGATTCTTGTTCAGTTATCAGCTGGTGAAGCCTTCGACTTTTTGCCATCAGAGGAAACTGGTACATCGTGGACAAATTTCAGACGACAGGATACAGAACAGAATATTGTCGGTACTGTGAGATTCATATTCTAATTTTACGCTCACCTTGTGAAGGTGGAAGCTCATGGCACCAACTTCGATAATAATGTCGCTGGGCAGTCCATTAGTGCAGAACCTGAGAAGAAAAATTGTTAGAAAATACTGCGAAAATTACAAAAGACGAAGAAGAGGGGTTGAAGGAGACAGGGTTAGTATTCATCGAACCATGCTTGCCCTTTGGAGCTGGACGTCTCTGCTGCTGCCATTTCTGAGGAAAAATGATTCTCCAGAAACCTTAGAAAGCCGGATCCATGGAAATCAGTTGATGTAAATGATGTCTGTCGAATTGGAATCCAACAACACAGATAACTTCGCAGAAATATATGAGATTGGATAGTAACAAAAGTTGGAGAACGCCCTGAATTGTGGAAGGCGTGCAGCGAGTGAAATGGACTTGACTTGCATAACCAATGGGAGTGAGGATGAGAACGAACGAAGAAGTGTTTGTTTGTGCTTTTGGTTGAGTTTTTATGAAGGAAGAGAAGGGCAAAGGGGAAAAACATTAATTAAAAAACGGTGAAACAGTTCACCAAAAAAAAAAAAAAAAACAAGGTGAAACAGGATGGAATCCACACACCCAAACAGGACAAATGGACCATGAGCAAATTCCTAAAAAGGGGATCGTATTTGATCATTTTCCTTCCTTTTACAGAACTACTTTTCATTTGAATCACATTAGAATCTCACCGACTCTTTCTCCTTCTGGTGACTTACAAGAGGGCTTAATGGAAAATAAATAAATAAAAGGTGCCTTTGGTTATCGTAAAAACCATGTTCATCCAAAAACCTACACCACAATGTTCACCTGCCAAGTTCTATCTACAAACCTTGACTTGGTAACCTTGGTTCAATTAATATATCCTCTACAAGGTTCGTAAATTGATGGGGAAAAAAGGTTTATAAATTTGCTTCCACAGCATAAATAAATAGCCATAAGTAGCGCATGACGAAAAATAATGAAAATGCGCATATTCCTTTCCGAGTGTAATGGTTTGAAAAGTTTCAAATTATGCTCATCTTGGTCTATATTTTTGACATCTGAGTCTCCGATTCTTCTATCCTTAGAATTCATGGTTCCCTCTAATGGATAAACAACCATTGTGGGGCATATTTTTCCAATCACACGGAAAATGAAATGGGTATATTTGAGTTTTCCAATTGAGAGCTGAAAATGTGGACAAATAAGTTATTGGCAAAATTGTTCAAAGAACATGTACGATGCTGTCCCTACTAACAACCATTTGAAGGCTAATAGAAAAACGCAAGTGAAAAGTCAAAACAAACCCCACTTACTCTCAATGAGTTTCAAAGGCCCGGAAGGGGAATTCCTGTAAGATTGACAAATTTACAAGAATGAAGAGTAATATATGTCTTTATTAAAGCTTTTTCGTGTGTTTGGTGACTATCTTCGGCCAATTTGCACAAAGAAATGAATCGATTGGCTATTGGCGCAGCCACCTTTTAGGGCATTTTCAACTGAAAGAGCCGGAAAACAAAATTCTCGAAGCTACAGCTAAGAACAGAGCATGTTTGATTTCTTTCTGCCAGACTCGTACTCACACCTGAGTTAAAGTAACCATGACTTGCTTGACTTTTTTCATTCTGCGTTGAAGCTAAACCCCAAGCTTAATTTGTCATTGCTTTTTTAACCCTGTTCTCGACTTTTCTAAAAAAACTCTCTAAGCCATAATACACTTGCAAAGCAATAATGCGCGGGGTAAAGAAGGGAGCACAAAAACATGTCGAATAAAATAAAAGAGCAACACATAACTGGATGCTTAATGCGTCAAGTTGAAGCCATTAATCACCAAGCACAATAACAGAGGAATTTAATCTTTCTTAATTCTTCTATTATCTTAAAAAATTGAAAAAACGCAGGTTGATGCTGGGCAGTATAGTATATTAGTAAAAGTTGACCAATCCCAGATCAGAACGCGACATTCTTTTTAGTAATAATTAAAAAGACGGTACCAAAAAGGAGAGGCTTCCCTCTCTTTTTTTTAATTTATTTTAAAAATTATTTAAAATCCTAAAATATTTTGTAAATAGCACCCAATATTCTAAAATGGTTTTGTATACTAAACAATTTTATTTATATATAAAATAATTTTTAGGAGCACCTAGTATCTAACAGTGGCACCCAGTATCTGACAATATGATGATATATAGAATAAAATTGTTTTTTACTGAAACTTTATATCTTACCATTATTATACCTTATAACTAGAAAAATAATTTAACTTGTAGAATGCGATAATGATAAGATATAAAGTCTTAATAAAAAATAGTTCATTATATATATGATTATATTGTCATATACTGGATGCAACTATTAAATACTGAATGCTCCTAAAAATTATTTTATGGTATAAATAAAATTGTTTATGACACAAAATCATTTTAAAATATTGAGTGCTATTAAAAAAATATTTTATGGTTCTAAATAATAATAAAAAATAAAAAAAAGGAGAAACCTCCCTTTTTGGCACAACAGGCGGGCGCCAGGGAGGACGGAGGGAGTGAATCCCACTTCCCACATCCCAGCATCCAATGCTTAAGGATTTGAGTTTCCAGTGCCAGCAGAAAGCAACACCAAGAAAAAGGCAATCTCGTCTTAAGAATAATTTAGTATTAAATTTTGTAAAAAGCCATTTCATCCAAGGCACAAACGTTACTCTTATAGTACAACGTAAGTGCTGCATCATACATTCCATTTGTTCTTGCCCCTCAAAATCAGCCATTATTCGGGGTTTAATCCAATTGTGCTATTAGTAAAACGCATAACGTTCTCACAAATGGATTCCTTCAAGAGTAATATCAATGAATAGAAAAAATACAAAAAGAATTGAAAAGGTCACCTGGGATCCTAAATGTGCTCAGTTGAATTAGCTAAGGCGTCATTATGTTGAAGCTGGAAAGGAAGTGAATACCTTTTGTGGGGGAAGAGCAGGCTGATGCTATTTTACAACTTGACACTCTTGGCTTGCCTCACATAATAATGGAATAACCTGACGTTTTCAGCTATTTATCATTGCCACTACCCCTTTTACATCTGTAATCCTTGAAGAAAGCGGCAATGGCTCCGAAACCCCACGATGCTGTTGTTGGACATATTATGCTCTTTCGGTCTGTTCGTTTCTGCCCTAGTAATTTCGCTTATACAAGGGCCAAGTAGACAGAAGACAGCACGAGCAATCCAACGAAGGAGGGTATTTTCAAAAATAAATAAATACGTCCCGGAGATCGTGCTTTAACAATAGTGTATGGGTCTGAGAAATTACATTTATGCAAGTGGGAAGCAAACGACATGAGTACTCCAAGGAGTACTTTCAGAGAACAGATATCCCAGAGATCGGTGAATGATGGGGGTAGTAGCCATTTTTGAATCCAACAGTTCTAAAATAGCCTTGCGTCAAGTTTGTCTCCTAGTTTAATATTTCTACCCTCTCCATGTTAGCACCAAATACTACCGCACCAAAGTATTCGTACTTTTACTTTGTATTTAACCTGGAGGAGAGCAACGAGGCAACCACCGCTTTCTTCCAAATTAGCCCCAGACAAAATACTTGAATAATGGTAATGTGATCCAGCCCACGTCCAGTTAGATACACTTGGACCACTAAACCTCATTCTAGTATCACATTCTGTAATCCCACGGTGCAGAAATAACAAGACACAGATGGCAAACTCTTCTTCTTTTTATCTTCAGCCATTAAGCTCGAACACGAGTCCAAATTTTGACAGCCTTAAATGCCTAACATAACTGAAAACAACCCACGGTTTTAGTACGAGTGGAACTGTGTAACAGATAACTTGCGCATGATGACTCATCAAAATAAAACCTAAATTGTTCAACATATTTGTAAACAATCCATGGTTACACCGTTACACTACGCGGGGAAATAACGGAAGGGTACTAGTCTCCTATAAGCAGACAATTATGTAGTATGTCATGATTTATCTCTCCACTACTACGAAAACATATCAAGATATTTAACTACTTTCCAAATAAAATCTCCACATATCAGCCCTAACCAAATAGATCAAGAGGTCATGGCATCACTGTTATCCTTGGATGATTCTAGCGATTGTTTCTTCAATGGGTTTGCTTCCACCACACTGGCATTCGGGGTTCGCTTAACCCCTCTTCCCACCACACCAAGATGCGTGACTCCAGCCGATCCATTTGTGTGAGCAGTGGAAACAGTTGGAGAGTCAAAACCCCCACTGCTATTAGCAGTAGCCATCTGTGAAGAACTTACACCTGAAGATGATGGCTTTGCAGCGCCTGCCTTAGCAGCTGCTAATCCAAGAATCTCAGAGAGGATTGATTTTGGGTTTGAAATCAGCTGTTGCAGATCTTCAAGCTGCACATGATTCAAAACAATCGTAAATTTAATATCAAAACAGCAGCACAATAAAAATTAAATATCTTCCAGAAATTTACTGAGTCTACCTTCCTTTCTAGCTCACTTGAGAGACCTGTGAGTGTGTCAATCTCTGCTTGCTTATCTGCAATTGAATTTTCAGATTCAGAAGCAGAAGATATTGGTTCTGGAAGACTCTTCACTTCATTTGTGAGGCGGTGTATACGTTCCTTGCAGACAGATGCAGCCTTCTGGCAATATGGCATTGCATCTTCAGGCTTAGAATTAACCTCCAGACACAGACATATACGGAAATTTCTATATTCATCAATTAAGGTTTCAACCAACACATTCCTAAATCACACTGCTCAGTAATCTGCATTCAGAAATTTATCAAAACCTCCTGACTTCATTC
The DNA here is from genome assembly GCA_037177275.1 of Acacia concinna. Classification (NCBI taxonomy): domain Eukaryota; kingdom Viridiplantae; phylum Streptophyta; class Magnoliopsida; order Fabales; family Fabaceae; genus Acacia; species Acacia concinna. Next base: position 20,021,052 of record JBAGKO010000004.1, on the reverse strand, counting down.
AGTTTACTCTAAAATTTACACAGGCTAAGTCCAGATGCTTCAGTCAAGTCATATCACATCTCAAAACAATAAATATCATGACAGTGACAAGGATACAAGTCAGCAATTTTTCTATCGTCAGGTTCAACCAGGTGCTCTAGGATAGACAATGCCTTCTTGTAATCACTGAGAGATGTTTCAAAATCCTCTGTGCGGAACACAATAGAGAAAAAATCCTGCTTTTAGCAAGGTCAAAGCCTTAATGTCATTCATTCTTCTTTTGGGGAGAGGGGAAAGGGTGGGGTTAAACAAAATTAAATAAATTTATCAGGCAAAACAAAAAAGAATTTAAGAACCTCTTTCCAGGGCAACATCGGCTAGTGCTGACAATATATCCACATGTTCCATAGTGTTGCTAGAGTTCTTTTCAACAATGGCTCTTGCAATATCAAGCATTTTCCAGGCCAAATCCAGGTCAGATTCATCCTCATCACCGTCAGCCAAGTCCTCATCATCACTATCCTTGTCATCTTCTTGGACTTCCTTTGTCGACGCTGTTTAAAAAAAAATATAGACCAATACCAAAAACCCATCTTACATGCAAACAACACCTCAGGGTCATGAAATAATTAAAAACACCCTAAAAATTACATGTGAAGCAATCGATTATACAGCTACCAAAATGATTGCATGCTAGATTCATTCCATTAAGTATAAGTAGCGTCATCAAACTTAGCATGTACTCGCAATAATTTCAGAAGACACTGTTATGTTTGTGTTCTTACACTTTCTGAGTTCTATAAACTGACCATGAGCTTTTTTATCCTGCTATCTTGCCAAAGTCCTTTTTAAATCTCTTGTAGCATGTATACAACAACAACAACAAAGCCTTAATCCCACTAGGTGGTTTTGACCTCTTGTAGCATGTATCACAAGGAAAAATCTAACTAGATTAGATAACTAACAAACCTGAATCTACCATATAACCTGCGGCAATACTCCATCTGCAAGCCTTTTATACTGCTTAGTGGCTTCATCGACATTTTAGTATTTGTTAGGTTAGTTGCTTCACAAGTAAACAGATGAGACCTATATTGACATTGATGTTGACTTATATTGAACCCAACTATACTGCAATTCTCCTTGGACATTGTACATTAAACAATTGAATACCCCATATTTGGTAATATTATAGATAAAAAAAATCAACTGCAGAACTCTGGTAATTGCGCTCATTTCTCTATATGAAGGCATGTATGCTCAAATGTCAAAGATGGAACCATCAAAACACTCATAGAAGGCAGGCCACCACAGCATATTATACATAAAACATTAGATTGTAACTCTGAAGGAGCAACAATAGATATTCTTCACCCCCACTTCCTTATCTGCAACAATTAGTGATAGATGAAGGAGAAAGCAGACCAAGATAGGATATTAAACAGGAACCCCACTATCTCTGAAGTATAAACAGCACCTTTTCAATGAGAAACAGGTTCAACATTATCATAAAAGTTACCACCACAGCGTCACAGGGAGAGGAAAAGCAACAATTAGAGCACTTTTAACAAAGGAATGAAAAGGAAGTGAAATGCATTTGAATCTACAGACCAGTATAAACTGGAAGTAACGCACTTACCATCATCTAATGCTCCATCCTGGTTATTTGAATTCACGTCCTTCTCAGCATTGCTTGAAACACATGATGTGGAAGATTCAGCTGCAGAATTCTTAACAGATCCATCTTTGGTGGAGCCTTCTTGAGATTCATTTTCCTTCTTGGGAACGTCAGCCAAAGGATCAGCTTCCTCCTGAGCCTTGTACAGTAGTGCACACCCATATTTGTAGTAAATGTGGACACACTCAGGAGCAAGTTCACCAAACTTGGAAGCTCTGTTGATTGAAACAACGTAAATAGTCGATGTAGGGAAAGCAGCAAGAATAACACTTAATTAACAATGCATGCATGGTTATTACAAAATGATAGCACGTAGCAAATTAAACAATTTATAATTACAAAGATAAGGTCGTTAAGTTGCATCAATCGACAAATATATCAAGGCTTTAAAATGGAAACCGGATAAGTGTACGTTCTACCGAATCAAGTACATAAATCAGCAAGGTTCACCTTTGACAAAGCACTGATATGTTCATCTCACAAAAGCAAATATATCAAAGCTCAAAGCCAAACTAAGCAGGATTTCAATTAAGGCAGCGTTGTTGGCCAAAATTCAAAAAAGTAAATAAATAAAGGCGGCATTTGCATGCCAGTATGTCTTTGTGAGAATTTCACTAGTCTTATTCTCACTCTTATTGCATAAACGTTAGCCGCCACAGCTTCTACCCACAGCATATTGCATAAACGATAAACGCCACAGCTTCTACCCACAGCATATTGCATAAACGTTAGCCGCCACAGCTTCTACCCCCAGCACTTAGAACCAAGTTTACCAATTAAGCACCGGTCCCCCCGAATTTCACATAAGAAATTAACAGAAAATAACTGAAACGGCCAAACGAATGAACATTTACAATGGACAGGAGAAAACATGATCCAAAAATGAAAGGAAAGAACTAATGCGAAGCAGTAAGATAAGCATTTCTATCTTCCGCGATTTCTTCAGGAATTAAACTCAAGAGAAACGGCAAGATATAAATTTCACAGCAGCCAAGAGAAAGAGAGTAAGTGAAGGCTCAACCTGATCTCCAGAGCACGGCTAAAGTTTTCAGCAGCCTCGCTAAAATCGTTCTCTTTCATTGCCTTGTATCCCTGCTGCAACAACTCGTCCGCGTACTCCAGGGACTTTTCACGATCAACGTCGGAAGCCGAAGCCGAAGCCGAAGTTTCAGCGGCGTTGTAATTGGTGATGGTTGATCCTGTGCCGCCCAGGGTGCTGGAGTTCGACTCTAAGGTGGCTTCCTCGGAGCTGAGGCTTTTGTCGTGTGCATTGGGGCTTAGGGTTTCCTCAACCTTTTGGGATTCGGTTTGTTCGGCCATAGCTACTAATTTGGTGGTGGTGGTGCTTCCTCCACCAAGTTTTACTTCAGCTGAAGAGGAAGAAAGAGTATATTGTCCTTCCTTCAGGGGCGAGGTTTGCCACTAGCTGGTCTTCACTCTTGTTTGTGAGCTTCTAAACCTCTTCGAGCGCAAAATGGCAGTGCCCGAAAAGTTTGGGTCGGGAAAGAGAGGCCCGAAAAGACTACTTTGCCCACATCGTTCAGCGCACAAATTGAAAATGGCGCTAATCATGTTTGGCGGAACGCAATAAGAATTATCACACTAAAAATAAAACAAAAAATTGTGTTTAAATTCTAACTTAAAAAAATAAAAGATTAAATGGTCATGTGAAATCTCATATTTATATTAAAGTTTGTGAGAATTTTTTACAATTTATTCAAGTTATTAAGTGTCAACAATGCCCTTCATGAATAAAACTCTTATTAAAAGTTGAAATCCCTGACTAATCTTTCTCACCAATCATAAATATATTTCAAAAATGCATTTTGCATTTAAAATTTCAATTTCATAATGCATCATCATACTTTAAAAGAACTTCTAAAATTTGAAATAGTTTATCATGGCTAAACTAATTTTATCATGCATTATCACAATTGATGATGGTTGAGAGTTTGAAAGTGTCCGTGCTGTGGGTTGGTAATGCATGAGTGTGCCACTTTGGGTTGCTAATGTTGTGGTTTGGTTTGGGTAGTTTATAGTTTAGATCTAAGAAGGCTGGATGATTGCAAAATGAAGCTGAATAACCTTTTAAAGGAAGAGGTGTGTCCAATATTTACCTTTCATTAACTGAACAGCTTGCTTACACTGGTTTTAGGTTCATCTTACTATGATTATGCGATAGAAGAGCAAAAGAATGAAGATTATGTAAAATGTTGTGATTTTGACACCTGGTGTGCGAAAGAAATAAGGGGTTGTTAATGGATGCAATGATAATTGTCAATATATGTGATAAACTTGTCAATGGCAATTGTATGTCATACTTAAATATTGTAGTGGTCTATTGTTGTCATACTTAGTATATAAGTTTTCTATCGCATCAAAAAACTCCTTTTCTGTTTTTGATGCTATAGATATATGAATAAGATGGCTAACTGTTGAGAATCGTCAACCTCCACTGTCTTGAGCTTTTTCTTTTTATTCTGATTTTCCCACAGTAACAGAGTAAGATGAACCTAAAAACAGTGCAAGCAAGTTGCTCAATTGATGAAAGGTAAATATTGGACAAACCTCTTCCTTTAAAAGGTTATCCATCTCCATTTTGCAATCATCCAGGCTTCTTATATATGAATTATCAACTACCCAGACTAAACCATAACACCACCAACCCAAAGCGACGAAACTCAGGCTCTCAAAGACAATGGCACTCTCATGTATTACCAACCCACAACAAGGGATGCTCTCAAACTCTCACTCTCGACCACCATCGATCATGATGTCAACATATAGGTCAGAGAGATTAGTTAGGGATTTCAACTTTTACGAAGGGTCTTATTCATGAAGGGCATTGTTGACATTTTACAGCTTGAATAAATTACAAAAAAGTCCAACGGGACTTTAATACAAATATGAGATTTCACAAGACTATTTAATCGTATTTTCTCTTAGTTGACAATTAAATGCAATTTTTCCAAAATAAAATAAATAATTGCAATAGATAAGCATTAGACCAACTTCTAGTGCTGAGTGTGTTCCACTATTTGCTGCAATTGTTTGTGTTTTTTTAAGGGAAAATCCAAAAAAAAAAAAAGACAAGAGAAATAGAGAAATTCCAATTCAAAGCAACAAAACTCGAAAAATCTCAAATCAGTCTTTTTGTACTCTTTTATTGTGTGATTATGAAAATGTCACTGGATTTTTAATAACACGGGTATCTTAATTCACAACAAGAGTATCTTAGTTAACAACAATAGAAGCACTTAAGTACTAGGTATTCGCACTGTGAATTGTTTATGCTGTTGTTATTAATTGAGATACTCTTGTTGTAAATTATGATACTCTTGTTGTTAAAAATCTAGTAGCATTTTCGTAATTACACAATAAAAAAGTATAAAAAGACTGATTTGGGATTTCCCTATTTTACTGCTCTGAATTGAAATTTCCATATTTTCCCTGTCTTTTTTTAGGACTTCCCTTTTTTTAATTATATTTAAAATTAAATTAAGACATATCTATATATTGTATGATAATATTATAATTAGAATAGTGACAATTTATTTATTTGATCAAATTACAATTATAGTCTCTTGGGCTGAAAAAGAAAGCTACAATTATAGTCTACCAATATTCTTCCTATCAGATTTAATTTTAAAGTCTTGTTGGCACTATCAATCCTATCATCATCAATCTCACTCTTGGTCTAACGGCCTGTTTGGATAAGAGAAAAGATAAGAAAGGAAAAGAAAAGGAAAAGATAGAAGAAAATATATTATTTAAATGTACGTAGGATTCACTCATCTTAATAAAAAAATTATTTTATTCTTAGATGTGACATGAGTGGGTTCCATTTTTGTCTACTGTAAGAGCCCGTTTGGTTGTGGCTTATGAAAAGTGGCTTATAAAAAGCAACTTATAAAAATAAGTGACTAATGAAAAGTCAATTGTGTTTGGATGAGAGTAGCAGAAGTGAATTATTTTTATAAGTCACTTGTGTTTAGATGAGATAAGTAGAAAAGTGAGTTATGGTGATTTTTTTTTTAAATTTTATGTTGGATTTTTTTTACTTATATTTTGGGAAAAAATGTTGTAGCGTATGTGAAAAAATAATACTGATTATATGGAGTGAGAATTTTCTTTCCACATTCTCCCTATTAATTTTAGAGGAAAAAAATAATAATAATACAGTACCAAAATCAATTATTCAGTTGATAACCTACATATCCCTAACAAGATGGTTTCGAATTGTATCACGAACCCGGTTCATTTGGTTTGAACTTCGAATAGATAAGATTCCTTCATGAGATTGATGATCATTATGTTCGGTAGTGATATTTTCTCGTTCCCCTTCCCTAAAATCTGTATCAGTCTAAGAATTGCGCCTGATAAGATTATGTACGGCCATTGTGACACAAACTATTTGAGCCTGTGTTGGAAAGCTAAATGAGCGCATTTCCTCTAATATTATGAACCTATTCTTCCAGACTCCAAATGTCCTTTCTATAATACATCTCAAACTTGAATGATAATAGTTAAAAACCTCGTTATAATTTGAAAATCCATGTTGTCTCCTAAAGTTCGGAAGGTGATAACGCTCACGTCTATACGGACCAAAATATCCATCCAGTGTTGGGTAGCCCGAATCGACCAAATAATATTTTTCTACAAAAGTAAATTAAGTTTGTTGATAATGTAACTTTATATGTTGTGTGAAGTTAAAAAATTAGGTATGAGTGCTCAAGTTATACCTGGAGGCGGATGAGGAAAATTCAAATAGTCAGTTGACAGAGCAATACTAAAGATACGAGTATCATGAGCAGTGCCTTCTCATCTTGCCAACACAAATTGAAAGCACATATCTCAATCATACACAACCATAATATTCTGTGTTGGATATCCTTTTCTACCTATAAATCAGAGTTTATCAGAAGCGCTAACCACTACCTTTATGTGAGTACCATCAATCGCTCCTTTGACATCCTGAAAATATGGGTAATACCTTTCAATTTTTGGATGACATTGATAAAACTCTGGATCGAGTGGTTTGAAATTTTCCTCGGCAAGATTCATGCACGCCTCCAACACACAATGGAAACCCCTACTCATAGTCTCTCCAGAATGTTGAAATCTTTCTTGTATGATCCTATTACCGTGTCCATGGCCGACTGTGACCATGAACATGGCAACCATTTCTTCTATTCCAATATTCGTAGTCCGTTGTAACCCGTGTTCAACCAATTTTTCACATAAGTGATGGAAAACATGTTTTTCTACACGAAAATTATCATGACATACTATATCATTTCCTTTCAAAACCTCAGCTACCCACTCTGCACCTGTTAGGTTACTAGTCTTGCGTGGCTGTTTGTTTAAATAAGGCTTGATGTATTCACCCACCAGCTATACGACCTTTTCACAGTCTTCCATCTCTTTAAGTAAAAGGGTCATTGCTAGAGCTTTTCTATCTTTGCTTGAACTCGCTATTTGGGAATGCAACGGCTATGATGGTCAAATTGGAACAAAATTGGATTAAGTTATGAATAATGGAAGCAAGCAATAACATCAAACTAAACATAAATAATTGTCATACAACAAAGTCCGGATAGTATGACAATAACAACCATTCGACAATAAAACATATGAAAAATAACAGCACAGTGTGTCAACATAAGTACAAGCAATCAACTAGATCCAGGGGCCTTTTGATATTGTGGCGCATTATAAGCATGATGCTTTAACCAATTCATCAACTTCTCTCGATCTTCCTGTAATCCTAGGTACATCGAACGAGGAAATGAGT
>JBAGKO010000004.1:19962889-19982921 GCA_037177275.1 Acacia concinna | reverse complement strand
CCGATCCTGAATAAAGTTTTCCCAACCTAAAATTTTCGGGATGGGATTTTCCCGTCCTGATTTACTCGGGTTCGGGACGGGAGAATGTTAAACACCCCTACTAAAAATATTTACAGGTGAGAGATAGTAGATAAGAAAACAGATGCACATTCTCCTAAAATATTATTTAAATAGTAGAGAGAGAGAAGTCACACATACGATGACACATAAGAAAAAATAACTTGAGTTGTCATGATTTTACTTGCTAGATGTGATGGTGCACTGAGTGCGTGTAATAATTTCCCCCCAAATACAAGCACAGTTAATTCCAACTGGTCGATTTCATCTTTGACACCTCCTTGTATAAGACTATACTGTTTTGGTTAATTTTGGGTGTAAAATGTGAAAGTGATTTAATGTTTTTTAAATAATATTCGGTGTCCTTAAAATTTTTTTAGCAGCGCACAATACTATAAAATAATGTTTTGTGCAATCTCTAAAATAAATTTTTTTCAGTTGCCCCCAGTAATTGGGAAGCTGCATTCAAAAGTATTTTTTTAGTAATTGATTTGACATAATTTTAGTAACCTTGAGGTCAAATACAAAATTTACCACGAATTATAATGCAATCCAATGCAAACAACTTATGATTGTTCTTTTATCAATGAGCCTTTATTTTTGAATTCCCTAATTTAAACTAAGTGTTAAAAACATAGTTAGAAAGGGGGTTTTGAAATTCTTTTTCTTTTTCTAAATTAAAATATAAGAAAATAAAGCTAGTTATAATCTTTTTAGATTTTTTATAAAATAGTAAAGAAATGATTTGAATTAAAAGGGATTATAAAATAAAATGGGTCTTGGTAGCAAAGTGGTGGCTTTCTTAGCTTCTTAAAATAATATGGGAGTTAATTTTGTATCAGGTCAAATTAAAAATCCTAAGCAATGACATTGAGTCCAATCTACCTAATTAATGACTGATTATACGATCACATTCATGGTTATTTTTTAGATAAATTGTTAAAAACCATGATGTGTGTTTGAAAATAGTTTTAATGCACTTGTTTCCTCTTAATGAAAGCACAATCGCGACACTCAACTTGAATTAAATCCATCACACACACTAATAATCATATACAATGTATAATATTATCAATCTAAAGGAAATAGGTTCAATATAAAACTCAAGTGCACTGATACAAAATTCAATACAATAATAATTCAATCAATTGTAGATAAATAGACACTTATCTAAATCTCACAATTATGTATCAATATAGAATTAATTCAGCCAACAAAATATACTATGTGAATTAAGCCAATGGAAAATTAATGAACTCCAATTTAGAGCACTTTGAAGCTCTAACCACCATCTTCACCAAAGACTCGATTAAAATCAGCCACTTATAGCCACGATCACAACAACTTGAATTAAATACTGAAGATCTATGAAAATTAGCAAATGGTTAAATGAATAGAGAAAAGCAATGGTTCTGTGAGAGACCGAAGGAAAAGGGAAGAAGATGTAGGGATGGTCAAGGGTCTGTCAGATTCAATGAAGAAAATGGAAAAATGAAGGTGACAGTGGTGAATGGAGTGAGAGTGGTAAAATGTGAAGATCGACTGGAATGAGAGGGAGAATGGTAAGACGTTGATCTCGGTGGTGATGGTTAAGGGTAAAGAAGATGAGGATGACGGTGGTATGGTGGTCTGACGTTTTGTTGGAGGTGAGAAAGGGTGGTTGAATGGTGGTTCGTTGTTGCCTCCAGTCAAGCTCGCAACCTCCAACTTCCCTACGGCATTGTTCCTTGCCCATCTAAAGCTAGCAAGCTTGCCCAGCTCGTGGCTTCCCCTTCGTCAGCTGCTTCCAATGGCGATAGTGACGGAGGTTGACCAAAAATGGAAAATGAAGGAAGAAGGTGGTGATTGCTAGTTCAACTTTCAGTACTCTCTCTCCCAACTTCCCAAAAACTAGTCACGACGCCTAGCTCCAACTCGCCTCCCGTCCAATGTTCCCCTTTTCTTCCGTTTGAAAGCCCAGCTCTAGATCCCCATTTTAGACCCTAATTTTTGTGTGTCAAAACGCAAGTTTTGACTTTAGGGACCAAAATGCAAATTTTTGGAATGTATGTGGAGGGACTGAACTGCAATATATTTATTTATTTAATTTTTTTTTTGTTTCTTCAAGTACCTACAATATAAAATTGACCAATAAGTGATATCAAAAGTCGAATAACTCATTTGCATGAATAAGCAACAGATCATGATAATTTAATCTCTAATTAGACTTAATTTAATAGTATTTTCTTTTCTTAAATTCATGCTTAGTCATACAATAATGACCTAAGAAATCTATCAAATTTTCCAAATTAATTATGAAAAAACATGTTAAAATATAGTCCAATCAATAACACTGAGTTTCTTACATTAAAATTTTCATTTATATATATTAAGTGTTAGTGAAAGAAAAAATTCTTAGTGCAGCTTGCTAGATACCAGGGGCTGCTAAAAAATTATTTTACAATACTGGGTCCTATTAAAAAAATATTTAAAAATACTGAATGTTATTTTTTTTAAAAAAATAAACTACCCTCACATTTTATACTGAAAGCTGCCTAAAATGGTGTAATTTTGGACAAAAACGCGTCCCAGGTTGGAACCACAAGAGAGAATCCAGGTTTTGGTCAGTTTTGTGTCACAAGTGAACATTTTGTCAACACTTCTTTTGAGGAAGTATTTATTGTAGTAGTATAATGTTTGTATTCTCCAACAAGGCCTTAACGTATTTTTTTGTCGTCTACTAAAGTGCCCCGTCAACATTTTGCCCATATCTTTGTGAGTTTAAATATTTAAATTCAAGAGTTTATGTATAAAAATAATCATAAATTCTTATACAAAATACAAAAGTAACTTTCGCTGTAAATTAACAATGTATAGTCATTTAAAAATTTTACACTATTTTTTAAAATTTATGGCTACTTAAATAGTTGATGGTTATATTTACATTTATAATAAGAATTGATGGTTATGTTTACAAGTTAACTCTAAATTCAAATGAAGAAAATCATTGCATAGATTTATATGTTGAATGCACCAGTGTACTTGATAAATAAATAAATTAAACCCACACTAGATCTATAAGCCTAAAATGTGGTGGCAAATCAAAACTCATGAAATTTTCATTAGGTAGGTACTGTCTGATAGTCCACAGAGAAATAATTTTGGCCAGCTGAAATGAGGAGGGGATAATTAATTAATTATGATGGAAATGATGAAGGCTACGAAAAGAACCAGTACGCCGTGCAGTACGGGAAGCAAATACAAGTAGTTAAAAAATTCATGGAAAACCCGTGGAAGAGGACTGTACAATTATAACGAGCAGCAGAGGCCGAAGATGATAGTGGGTCCTTCTCTGTGAATGCAAAATTCCAGCCTTCACAACTCCTACTTCCGCCTCGAAACGGACATAGTGCCCGCCGGCTACGACCCTACATCCCTCCCTCAGTCCCTCTACTCTCCTCGCCTCCCACCTAAACTCCACCGCCCAAAGTTCGAAACAGCCAACCACACACACACACAGAGAAAAAAGGAAAAAAAAAAAAGGGAAGAGAGAGAGAGAGAGAAAAGATTCCACCACGCCTATCACAATCGCTGTTTCTTTTTCATTTTCTTCGTTCACTTTGCTCTACACTTTTCCTTTCCTCTCCAAACGCAACTCCGACACCCACTCTCACCTTCCCATGGATTTTCCCAGATTTGGTTCTCTTCTTTTCCATTTTCTTCCCATCTCCTCCGTTTCACTTCTCTCAACATCCGCCCCTTCTTACTAGCATTCTGTTCATCCTTTTTATTTCCTCCTTTCATCCATTGCTCCCCCCCTCTGCTTTCACTTCCCGTTAGGTTTCCTTTCCCCTTTTTTCTTTGCATTTCCTATACCCTGGCCCCTATTTTCTTTTACTAACTATTACTTGCTTTGCTTTCAAATTCAATTTCGTTTTGGACGGAGATTAAGCTCCTACTTACTTTGATGGTGTATTTGTCTCCCTCCTATTGGAGGTTTGGGACTGGGCTTCGCTTTGGAATTAGGGTTAGAGGTTATTTTTATTTCTTCTAGGTTTATTGAGCATGTCTCCGGCGAGGACGCCTGAGGGCGATGACGGAGTCCCATATTCATTCGCTGTGGAGTATAATGGACCGCCGGTTGCCTACGATCTTCCCAAGGCTGTGCCCATAAGTGTTGAGAAAATCCCGGTGGCTGCAGTGGTTTCTCAGGTTCCCATATCAGATAAACGATCCTTGCCGGTTGTGCAACCGCTCTTAGCGCCGGAACCTCCGAGGGGGAGATTCTCCAAGGACCTCAAGCCACTTGGCTCAGAACCTTCGGTTTCTCCGACTTCGGTCATTACCTTTGATCCGAGTAAGGAGGATGGTGGCGGAAGCTCGTCGAAAGAACTTGAGTTAGATTCCGAAAGAACAGTGTCTCCAACTTCTGTGATTGCCTTTGAAGATAGTGTTACGCAGGGTAATGGTTGTGAGTTATCGGGTGATTTAAGTAGCTCGGGAGCATTTGAGTTCTCAAATGGAAATTACGTCTCTGGTGAATTGTCGGACGTGGCTGACAGCTCCAGGGTGCTGGACTCCAACTCGGTTAGTCAAGAACACTCGCACGAGTTACTGAGGGATGCTGGAAGCTTGAGCGCTGGGGAATTTTCTGACAGTTTTGATAAGTCAGGAAGAAGCTCGAGTGTTTTGAGGACTTCGAATTGTGGAAAAGAGAGTTTTGATTGTAATGATTCAAACCAACAAGACTGGGCTTCCACTGAGTCTGTGTTGAGTTTAGATTATCCGTCCTCTAGGGTTTATTCCATAAAGACTGCGGATTGTGACAATGAACGGGATTGTGATTCTAGACGCCCCCATAACGTTACATTCAACGTCGATTCCGATGACGCTTTAAATGAGGAATACGAAGAAGAGAGTGAAAGAAGACCAGTGAAAAAGGAACCTCTAACAAAGGGAAAGAAAGGGTCATGCTATCGATGCTTTAAAGGAAATAGGTTCACTGAAAAAGAAGTTTGCCTTGTTTGTGATGCCAAGTATTGTAGCAATTGTGTGTTAAGAGCTATGGGGTCGATGCCTGAAGGTCGTAAATGTGTTACTTGCATAGGATTTCCAATTGACGAGTCAAAACGAGGGAATTTGGGAAAATGTTCTTGGATGCTCAAAAGACTGCTTAATGATTTGGAGGTTCGACAGATAATGAAGGCTGAGAGGTATTGTGAAGTAAATCAGTTGCTGGCTGAATACATTTGTGTGAATGGAACATCTCTTTCTCAGGAGGAACTGGTTACTCTGCTAAACTGCCCAAACCCTCCGAAGAAGCTTAAGCCAGGAAATTATTGGTATGATAAAGTATCTGGTCTTTGGGGGAAGGTATTATTTTTCTCTGTTGATTTGTTTTCTGCTTGACTCATTGGTTTACTGCGGATGCTGATTTCTGTGTGTTTTTGGTACAATTCGCAGGAAGGACAGAAGCCTTCCAGAATTATTAGTCCCCATCTGAATGTTGGGGGTCTCATCAAACCGGATGCCAGCAATGGGAACACACAGGTTTTTATCAATGGTCGGGAAATAACAAAAGCAGAGCTTCGAATGTTACAGGTTGAATTTTTTGCTCATGAAGCTATATTTTTTGAAGGCTTTTCTCTTGTTGAATTCTTGTTCTTTTGTAATGATAGAATCTTGCAATTTTTTCCTTTAATTACTTTGGCCCCGAAAAAGGATCTTGTGCCGACATACTTACTTTTTCTTATTTATTGTTTTTGTTTGGCAGTTGGCAGGGGTTCAGTGTGCTGGTAACCCACATTTTTGGGTCAATGAAGATGGTTCATATCAAGAAGAGGGGCAGAAGAATACAAGAGGATATATATGGGGAAAGGTAGTATATTTGCCTGTTTGCCTCTCATAAATTACGACAATGGACTTTTAATAGTTTTCCTTGTTAGGCTGGAACGAAGCTTGTATGTGCTCTCCTGTCTCTCCCTGTTCCTTCAAAATCGTCAAATTCTTATGGAGAACAAATCACCAATCCAGTTAGCAGAACAGTTCCCGATTACCTCGAGCATGGAATAGTTCAGAAGCTCCTATTAGTTGGTTACAGTGGTTCTGGAACAAGCACTATTTTTAAGCAGGTGAGAATATTATTTCATAGATGAATCCGTTAATCTAGTAATGCTTGCTTGTTTGGCCTAGGATCAGTAAATGTGACAAATATATAATTTTGTAAGCGTACATTGATGAAGGTGAGCTGAGAATGATATTAGAAAGTCTCTTGGGACTGGTCTAAACATGACTATAAAGTATTTAGCCATTTCATAACTACGTTATTTGCAAAGAAAATCTTATTTATGTATAGCCACTATTAAGATTTGGGAAAATTCCAGGCAATTCTGTTTTTGGTACATGGATTGGTTTGATACTATTTTTATTCTTCTCATATACTTTCCTTCCATTGTATTTTGTTCGTGAAAGAAAGGCATCAGGTGATTTTGTGCTATTTATTGCTTTTCATTTGCAGTGACCTCAAATATGGTTGCCTGGTTGTTGAAAGTTAAAATACTCTTTTTCTTATTTGCCTCCTTTTGATATTGTAGTTGGATGAGATTATGTATACCATATAATCTATGTCATAAGATACCGATGTATTTTTATAACTTCAAAATGTAAAATGCCTGTCAGGCCAAGATTCTGTACAAAAGTACCCCCTTCTCTGAAGACGAGCGTGAAAATATTAAACTGACCATTCAGAGCAATGTCTATGCCTATCTCGGCATACTCCTAGAGGGCCGTGAACGTTTCGAAGATGAATGTCTTGCAGCTTTAAAGAACAGGCAATCTTCTGCAGGAAACACCTCAGGTCTGAAGGCAATTTTACTTCATTTCTGCTGTTGATGTTAATCACTCTACAGCAAGTACATTTTACATTCTTGTTGTCCGTTTGCAATGAAAAATTTACTGGTACACATGAATTTCAGCCGGAAACTGTCCAGATTTTGATGACAAAACAATTTATTCAATTGGCACAAGGCTGAAAGCATTCTCTGATTGGCTGCTTAAAACTATGGTATCGGGCAAACTTGACGCCATCTTTCCAGCTGCTACTCGTGAATATGCACCACTAATTGAGGAATTATGGAATGACTCTGCTATCAAGGCTGCATATGAGAGAAGAAGCGAATTAGAAATGCTACCCAATGTGGCCAGTTATTTCATAGAGCGGGTAAAATCACCGCCTTGTTTATAGAATCGTTTTTATCAACATTTTTAATTTTTCTTTTCATGTTATCGTTAATGAGATGACGACTAACTTGGTTTTCACCATTGAACTTGACCCTACGTATATGTTTTCGTAAGTGGTAATAAGCATGGGCGGTGCTACTTTATTTGCTTTTACTCATAAATTAATCACTGCGGTCTGTGAAGAAGTTTTCATGGCTTCTGGTTTTAAGTTTGAGCTTAGGATCTTCTAAAAAATGGCCATAACCTCCCTGTGGAAAGTAATTTCATCGTGTTCAACGGATTCATGTTCACTCAGTCAGCTCTGAAAAATGAACAAACCTGTGGAGTGATAAACTCAATAGCTACATGAGGTGTTTTCATCTGTGGTGGTTGACTGTTAGTTCATATTGTTTTTGAACCCCCTAAAAACGTCCCTTGGGCAGAGAGACTGAGAGAGTCACAATTATGCGCTGGACATTGGGCTGAAGCATTTCATTTTAGAAGAGTTACAAGTTCGATTTATTGTCCCTGAACAATCCTCATATACACATTATAATGTTGGATAACTTTTAAGGCCATACTTCAGCTTAGGCGCTTACAGTTAATGTTAATCCTTCTCTTAATGAACAAAGCTAGAAACCGTGTTATTCAGTCTGTTAAATATTATAATGTTGAAGCCTTTTTCAATGCTTTTATCTCCATTTACTCTTTATAGGAAAATATTTTCAAATTAGTGTCCTTGGAACTTGTGCTTTTCATCTACTATTTCTCTAATGATTACTCTCTGTTTAGGCCGTTGAGATATTGAGGACTGATTATGAACCCTCAGATTTGGATATTCTCTATGCCGAGGGAGTTACGTCATCCAATGGGCTTGCTTGTGTTGAGTTCTCATTTCCCCAATCATCTCCTGATGAAACTGTTGACACTGCTGACCTCCATGATTCTTTGACAAGGTAGGTGAACTTCATGTATTTGTTTTGCCATGTGAGAAATGGGCTGAAAAAAAGCCCACCCCGCATTCATGATTGAATTTGCTCTTGCGAAATAAAAGATTTTGCATAAACACCGAGGGGCTGCGATGCATTTCAAGTGCACCAGATCCAGAAATGGCTTCTGAACAAAAAAGACTCGTGTGCAAATGGTGCCTACTGAAATATTAATCCCACCATCAGACGCTATAAAATTCCATATGTCTAAAAACGGTTTTATCTGCCCTTTCTACTAGGAAAATGGACAAACAGGGAGCGGTCTCCTGCCAACATAGATGTATTTTCAGGGGGCATTTTAGTATGCTGTATCTTATTTTCCCTACAAAATGGAAACGTACTTATATAATAATTGAGCTGATACTAGTGAAAGAAATCACCATCTCGTCAATTTTTCATAACATTTAAAACCCAAATATAATTTTGCTCCCTATCCCCATGTGTTATATTTAAATATCTAAACTTCTCATGCATCAATCTTGTTTCCCCCTTTTGTCAACTTCTCATGCATCAAACAGCATCTTAATAATATGATGCCATGCATGAATGAAAAATACAACGTATAGTTTGAAGTTTGATTAGACGGTGTGTATAATTAGGAAAGACCGACAACCCACATGCATCATTGAAATATTGTTAGCCCGACTCAGACTTATTAGTTGACCTCTGTTCCTTGTAACTCTGGTTGGAAAGATGCATTCAACTGCATACATTTGTTGCTAAAGCCATGTCTAAACTATGACGGAAACATTTTGTGATGATGTGGACTTTTCATAAATATGATTGTGTCTAATAAATTTCTTGGAGAGCGAGGAATTTGTCCCACTTCAATGAAATGGTTTGAAGTCTTAACCTGTAACTTATTTTATTGGTTCTTTGGTTGGTTCACAGGTATCAGCTAATTAGAGTACAAGCAAGAGGGCTTGGGGAGAATTGCAAGTGGCTAGAAATGTTTGAAGACGTGGGAATGGTCGTTTTCTGTGCTGCCTTGAATGACTATGATCAGTTTTCCCTTGATGGAAATGGCTGTCTCTGTAACAAAATGATATTGAGCAGGAAGTTTTTTGAAATCATCGTCAACCATCCAACCTTTGAACAGATGGACTTCCTACTGATATTAAACAAATATGATCAATTTGAGGAGAAAATAGAGCAAGTTTCATTGACACAGTGTGAGTGGTTCTCTGATTTTCATCCTGTAATTAGCCGTCATCGCCCTAGCAACAACAGCAACAGCATCAACAACAGCCCTTCCCTTGGTCAGCTGGCTTCCCATTACATAGCAGTTAAGTTCAAGAGGCTTTTTTCATCCCTCACCGGGCGGAAGTTGTATGTGTCCCTCGTGAAGGGGTTGGAGCCTGATAGTGTTGACGCAGCACTGAAATATGCAAAAGAGATCTTGAAGTGGAATGAAGAGAGACCGAACTTCAGCGTCAGTGAGTACTCTATGTATAGCACTGAGGCGAGTTCATTCTCTCATTGATTGCTAATTTGGACCAGAATTACAAGTCATGTTCGACTTATATAATGCCCTTTGTACATATATATATTGCTAACGAAGAGTAACAGGGAACCGCATTCCTTCCACACACATCGGTGGTGAAAGATGCTCTAGCCATCTGTGGATTTCCCAATGTGACGGTACGTTATGCATAGGCCATAGGTTGAGGTCGGGGTGTAATGTTGATTTTTTTTTTCTCCACATGGTAAAGTAATATATTGAGGTTTGTATCTGTATATCTGATAGGCAGGCTCCTCGCATTTCCAATTTGAATTACAAATCGACTCTCGTACATTAATAGATAATGTAGAGTTGTAGACAATTCGTGTTCAGTATTTGATTGAAATATTAATGCATGAGCTCCCGGGGGAACATTTCCTTTTGAGGCATGTTTTGTGAACGTTGTTTATGAGAAAATCCAATTGCAAATTATGTATTTGTTTACCCCAGAATCCCACATGAATTATTCTTTTAACACATCAAAATACTTACTTTTTTTATATATGAAAAAGAAATAGCTCGACAGTCATATTATAAAATATTATAATATCTGAAATATAAGAATACGATTGGTGGGTGCATGTGGACTATTTATATAATTTGTGGAGATTAAAAAATTATTTAATTATAACATATCTGACGTAATTTTTTAAAATTGTATAAATAGTTTACATTAATTTATAAGTTAGACAAATTAATTTTAAAAAATATAAATATAACAAATAAATAAAAAATAAATCTTCCATTAAGAACAAAATTCACTCCAAAATTGTATCATATGTCTAGGATAAGAGTAACATTTTTTTTGATACAGAACCAGGGGAATATTTGGTTTTAATTCTTTTCGGGGGTTTTTTTTTTGGGAAAAACACTTGGTCAAGGTTCCTAGTTTCTTAAAGCTTGTTTGTTATAACTTATTTGAGGTAAATAAGATTTTATGCACAAAGTATGAGAAAGATTACTCTCACATATTTACTTCGTACTCCGCAAATAAGATTTTATTACCCTTAAATAAGTTATTTCAAATGAGCACTAAGAATGACATCCTTCTAATGAAACTAAGCAAATAAAAAAGTAAATTATTATAAAAAGGATAAAATTAAATGGGTTAAGGTGTAGCCAGTACGCTAAATTATTTTCTTAAGGCATCCAGCGCCCTAAAATAATTTATTGTACAATTCCTACCCTGAAGTAATTAAAATTATGCAATTTCATCTAATTTAACACAACCATTACTTTGACCATTAATCGTGATAACTCAGCAACTGTTGGATCCAAAAATATCTTATTTAGCGCATAAGAAAGTATATCAAACAATAATAATGTAGAAAAAAAATTAAGCCCACATTAGCAATGACATATATATATTGGTAGATAAAAATATACCAACGGTAATCACTGAAAATTAAAGACATGTTTTCTCAACCATCTCACATTCTAAAATTTTAAGTTGAAGACATTTTTCCCCCAATCATCTCGCGTTCTAAAATTTTAGTGTTCTTCTCCCCTCCTTATACCCATGTTATTGCTAATGTGGGATTTTTTTTTAACATTATTATTGTTTGATATGCTTATCTCATATATCAAGTCAGATTTTTGTTGGATCAAATAGTTGTTGAGTTGTCATGGTTAACGGTCAAAGTAACAATTATGTTATATTGAATAAAATTGCATCATTTTAATTACTTGAGGGTGAAAATTACACCATAAATTACTTTAAGAGACTAAGTGCCTATAAAAAAATAATTTAGAGTGCTGGCCGCGCCTTAACCTAAATTAAATGCATCTTTGTGTTTTTGTTTTGGGAAAATTAATCAACAAGTCCCTGTGCTTTTATCAAGTTTGGAATTAGGTTTTCCCCCCTTTTTATTGGATCCTTATAATCCAGTAATTCACATAGTTAAATCCATTGGTCTTTCCGTGAGTGACTCTGTTAGATGCCGTCAGTTTGTATGAACAGGAGATGATGTGGCACTGAAAAGACCTAACTAAGCCCACATATGAGCGGATATCGGCTCGTAGATTAGGTAAGGGAAATGTTTATATCAAGTTTTTTTATATATATTTTATTAAATTTTTTAATTGTATGGGACTACATGTTTTATTTTTTAAATATTATCATTTAATTATAAATTTAAATGAACTAAATAAAATAAAGGGTTAAGTTGTAAATCCGTCCTGAAAGTTTTCTCAGTGTCTTAATATTGCCTTGGAAGTTTTTTTTGTCTCAATGTTGCCCTGAAAGTTTTAAAATGGAATAATGTTGCTCCTCCGTTAACCTAAAGTTAAGTTTGACTTTGACTTTTTTTTTTCAATTTTAAAGCTTACGTGAATAATGACTCAGCTAAGGTTTTAATCCAGGTGACAGTAGATAAAAATAAAAAAACAAAAACAATCTACATCTACCGATTGATATTAATTTATTATTTATAAATCACTCTGATGTGACAGTTCTCTATATTCAACTTCAAACAAGTTAACCATTTTTTTTATTTCTTTAAAATGATAAATTAATATCCGTGGGTAGATGTCAATTTTTTCCTTTTTTATCTACTGTAACTTGGGCTAAAACCTTAGCTGAGTCATAATTCATATAAGCCTTAAAAATTAAAAAAAAGTTAAACTTAACAGTCAATGCACATTTTTGCCTCACTTTAAACTTAACGGTCAAAGTGAGGTAAAAATGCATATTGACTGTTAAATTTAATTTTTTTTAATTTTTAAGGCTTATGTGGACAATGACTCAGTTAAAGTTTTTGCTCAGGTTGCAGTTGATAAAAAGAAAAAAAATCGACATCTACCCACAGATATTAATTTATTATTTTAAAGAAACAAAAAAATGATTAACTTGCTTGAAGCTGGACATAGAGAACTGTCACATCAGAGTGATTTATAAATAATAAATGAATATTAATCGGTAGATGTGGATTGTTTTTGTTTTTTTATTTTTATCTACTACCACCTGGATTAAAACCTTAGTTAAGTCATCATCTACGTAAGCCTTAAAAATGGAAAAAAGTCAAAGTCAACGGTCAAAATCAAACTTAACTTTAGGCTAACGGAGGGGTAACATTGCTCCATTTTAAAACTTCTAGGGCAACATTGAGACACTAAGGAAACTTTCAAGGCAGATTTGCTACTTAACCCTTCTTTTTATGTAATTTCTTCAAATTATGTGTGAATAACCTCTATAACATTTACCATTTTACAATTATTCCCTTAGACTTCAATATTTATATCTATAATTTTAATATCATTATTTTCAATAAGCATAATTTCTTACTATTAATTTATTCGTTATTTCATTAACAAAATGTAATATGATAAAATAGTCTCTCTACACACACATTTATTTTAAATTTAAAGGATTTATAATCACATAATTTTATGTTTGAGGGGTTATATGTAAAAAAACTCAAGGAAATGCACTTAGGTAGGGTTACTTAACTATATATTTAGAAAAACCTCAAAATGAATCATCTAATTATGCATTTGTCACTAAATTATATTTAATTTTTTCTCTTGTGATTTTTTTCATTTTACTTTTTGCATTGTGGGTCTTTTAAATCTTGTCTCTATATCATTTTTAATATTTTTTTAATGGAAAAATACCACTTAGACTCCATGAAAACAATTTTTTTCGGTTAAACCTCAAAATATTTTGAAATTTCACAATACCATTGGACAAGGCTAATATTAATCATAAAATGATAGAATAAATTAAACTCAATGACAAGAAGCATGTAATTTATAATACTCTCTCCAGTCTTATTTATAAAATCCCGTTGATTTTTTTAGAGAATCCTAAGAAAATCCTAAGAAAACTAATTACATTACTTAATCCTATCATATATTATGTTTTATTATATATATTAGTTCATAAGTCAAACTACGTAATTTGAAGAAAAACAACCAATTTTAATATTTTAAAGTAATATAGTTAGCTTTCTTAAAATTTTCTAAAAACATCAATAGAGTTTTATAAATAGGATCAGAGGGAGTAATAAACAAGCCTACAAGTGTAAGTGTCACTATTAATGCGATATGAAGTTTATTTAATAGAATAATGGAATGCATTTAAAAACAGGAATATAACTATACTCCTCCTATATTATGAAACAATAGCAAGGGTTTGATATTGATATGAAATCAGCATAAAAACTTATATGTATACACACACACATAGGAAAAATCTATATAAAGACGTATGAATTATCTAAATTCTAATTTGGGTTGCTAAATTTAGGAAATTATAAATTAGGTTATATGACACAATTATAGATTTAGAAATTCAGCCAAATTGCTTCAAATTACCTATTTATCCTTTAGTTATTAAAACACAAAATTAAAGATATTATTTATACACTACGTAAGAGCCCAAAAACATTAATCAGATCTTAAATTGAATACTTGGGCAATCACCTCTCCTCTAGGTTGAATCTTAAATTCTTGGTTAATGACAAAGACCACCTCTGACATGGACTATTTTTGTCTTCCTTTCTCTAATCAGTATTTAATCTGATGATGTTAATTGCTCACACAGTAACATTTGTACATGTTTCTATGTTAGGCAAATCATAGATTCACGACAACATTGCAGAGGCGCATATATGGGCATGTGATTGATACAGAATCATAGATTTTTTAGCGATATAGCAATAATAATAGGGATAAATCATCCATCTTTTGCATATTTTATTGTTCATAAGATGCTATCTAGCATATATTCTGCATTGTATTGTCTCTATAGTCTCCAAGAGTAAGTTGTTCTTGGAAACTAAGAGACCCTTTACAATATTAATCATGCAATTGGCATATCCATCAAAAAATTGCAAGGAAAAGAACAAATCTTACATTTAATATGGTTGCCTTTTGAAGCTTTGTATAGCTTGTTTTTGTATTGAGAGAAGAAGGTTCAGCAATTCAATTAATTGTGTCATATAATTTAAAGGATAAAGAGGTAATTTGAAGTAATTTGGCTGAATTTCTAAATTTATAATTATGTCATATAACATAATTCATAATTGCTTAAATTTAGCAACTCAAATTAAAATTTAGGTAATTTAGATATCTTTATATAGAATCCCCCCCCCCCCCCACACACACAAATATATGCTGGACATATAAAAAAGGACGTCTCTTGTATGTGTCATGTCCTATCTCTTTCCTATTTTTGCCATGGTTTAGTTATGTATTGTCCTACAATTATTTAAATCGGATAGTTAGAATAGGACCGCCATAAATAGTGCTAGTAACTATTTATAAGAGATGAAAAGTGGAGTTTATTTAATATACTTATTATGGGATGCTTGTAAAAAAGTTTCTAACAACTCTCTTGAATATGCTTTACATGATGGAACAATAATAAGGGTCTTGATATTGATATGAAGTAGTGGGGCAGTGTTGAATTGGGTAATAGGGAACACTTGGTGAATAATAACAAACTGTCCTACGATCAAGTTGTTGTGGGATACTTTTGGTATCTTGTGTCCTATAATTTTCTTCTTTGATAGGACTCACGGTGAGGAGTTCAGCATGAGAAACACACTTTCTAAGCATATTTGTGAGCTCAACTATATCCAATCCTTCGCCTATCACTTCTATTTGGTTTTTCTCTTCCCCTTTGAATCTTGCACCTTCCACTCCTGCACGTGCCCATATAATTTTGTTTTCATTTTAACAAAGTTCAATAATCATCACCATAAAAAAATCTATACAAACTCTAATAAACCATATATTTTTAATATTTAAAGTCCTTTCACTCATGTTACAATTCATTCCTCAAGCTGCCATGAAATATAATTTTTTAACACATGTTACAATTAATTCCTCAAACTGCCATGAAATATATATATATTAAAAAAATTATATTTGGGTTAATTGCTTATGAATACTCACCAGAAGAGCTAACAGCAATCTTCAAGGCTTTGGATCTCAGCTTGTGGTTGTTCAAGCACCCTAATTTTATCACCACCTTTTGCTGCACTTATTAATTCACACAAAACATATTTCACCATCAGCTCGACAGACTATTCAAATTTTTTCATATATAAGAGATAGGACTTGCAAGGAAAAGAATCACACTAAAAAATATGGAAAGAAATTAAGTATAATTTTAAAAAATAATTGTGTCTTTTTTTGGCTGAAATTATTCTTGTTGGGGACAATATATCATTCATCCCCCTATGTATCTATATGAGTGAAAAATTCTTGTTCATTATGTTTCATTCTACTCATCGCAAATGGGGAGTATATAGAAATTTAATTTAATCTCTCATTGTTATCCCTTTATGATGTTACTCAAATCAAAATAATGTGTTAAATAATATATTCATTGTTGGATGTGAAAATAATAAACAAAGAATAATACATGCTCTTAACATTTTTGTTTGATTTTCTGTATGTCTATCGAATAATAATCATAACAAGCCAAGCTAGCCACGGTTTAAAAAAAAAAGAAGCAATTTTTTAAATTACATTTCGCGCATACCTTCATGATTTTGTGGGGAAAGTTTGATGGCCGAAATGTTCTCAGAAGAAAAGAGAGAAAGAAGATCGCAGAAGTGAACTTATAAGAGTCTCGCATTTGCTATTTATAGGGATTGCTTGCCCGCAAAAAATTTAATATATTAATTAATAATTAATACTATATTATATTCCAATAATTGAGAGGGACAAGAGTCCAATTTGGAGGGCATGATGTAAACTTCCCAGCAAAGCTATGTAATTTTTTATTTTTATTTTTGCCAACAATATCATATCTGATATTCGATAGTGCCAAATCACACACACACACACACACACACACATAATATTATTGATATTTTTTAAATGATCAATTATTAATTTTCTGTCATAAAAATTATCATCAATAATTAATATAAAATGTTATACCTATAACTCTTCTCAAAATGTAAACAGTAGCCACCTATGGTTTTTAGATTTTATACATCACACAACATTTCAGATCTTATTTTTAGGGGGAAAATGAAATTCTATGTAAATTTAATTTCAAGCAGCAGCACACGATTTACCAAAACTTACAAACCTAACAAAGACATTTTAGGAAAAATAAAAATACACGGCTGATCACACTGGAAATTCAACGTTTTTCAACAACCAAATCCAAGACCAGAGCTTCATTGAACTTAACCTGAGGCTTTAACTTTCCACACATTTTCACCGACCTTTCCTCCTTTTTCATGAATTAATATATCAAAATGTATTATAATATTAAATTAAAAATGTCTCATATAATATGAATCGCAAATAGTATATATTATTTTTATTTAATGAATAGTGCTATCTTATTTTAAAATTTAATATTGTATATAGTAATTTATAATAAATCATACGGTTGATAAATCATGGAGAAAATGGCATATAATTTTTAATGTCAAATTATATATGATATGTGTAAAAAAATGTAGTCTACTGATATTTCTTGTACGCAAGGTTCTCGTAAGTCATAACTATCATTAGAAGTGTGAATTATATATAGAAGGATAACTAAACCTGCACGTAATTAGATGCTAATAATAAACGTAAATTGGGAATGCTAGGTCATCGATATTATGCTAAATTGCCAAACTTTTCTAAACTGTTGAGCTTCTTCAAAGGACGGTTCCAACCTGTTTGTCTCTTATCTCAATTTTTCATCCAACCATTCTGGTGTTCATGTGTTTCACTCTTTAGCTTCATCTTTAAAAATATAGAAAATGCCTTAACAATGGTAATCAATAGAGGAATAATTTAGCTGGCATACATATTCTTGTTTTTTGGGCACCAATAATGTTTTTAAAATTATTTGCATGTGCAGGCCACATGGGAGGAGGTGGGTTTTACTAGGTTTGGTGTCATTAACAAGACATATTTGTCTTGTGGATAGCCCAATAAGAAGGTTCAGCATCAGGAGGCATGTCCCAAGTAGCTTTGTTGCATTCACCTCCGTACAAGAGCTCTACCAACAAGGGTCATTTTCTGTGAAACGACACTGCTAGTCTTTACCATCTCCTGAGGAGTAATGCAGACGATTTCAAGGGTTACCTAAACGTGGGTCTTTTTTCACAAAACTCTTGTGAACCCAAGTGGACCATTGGGCAAGGTCCCATCAAGCACAGGCAATGGTGAGCAAAAATTGGCCTAGGTCTGGGAGGGTGATGGCAACTTTGGGTAAGGTGGTAGCAAGGCTTGGCCAAGTGTTGGCAAGTGTTGAAAGGGAGGTAGCAAAGTTTGACAACCTTAAAAAGGGTTCGAGTAAGCTGTGGTATGGTCTAGCCACATTTGGGACCACACCAAGATTTGCATGTACAAGTTCCAATACTGAGCAAAAACATCACTAAAATGAAATCTATTTATTAAATTTTTAATATTCTTTTTGCATTTACTTTTTCTAACCCCAATGGATATATGTAGGTGCCCAAAACCCCATTCCAAAGTGTTAAATTAGAGGTTTCATGGGGTTCCAAGCTGGGCCCTTCCAGGTGTTTGGTTGAATTTCTTCACTTTGACATTTAGAGTACTAGGAAGATTTCACATTGCTTCAACATACGTAAGGACCTGCTCTGTCTTAATTAAACAGTCAGATTCCCCTTGTCCATACCACTTCTGAGTCGACTATTTAACGCCTAAGGAAGGGACCCCAAAGGGCCCATTCCTAGTTCATCCCCCAATCGGTATGCGGCAACCTGCTGTCGCAGTGGGAGCAACTCGAGCCGTCCACAAACTTGTGGTTGAGATTCTTATGCTATAACTTGTTCATATTTAACTCCTGTACAAATTGAAAGCCTCTAGCTACGAAGTTTATTGGAGGGTTTGGAGGGGCAATTAATGACGTGACATTGTTGATTATATAAGTAAATCTCTTTCAACATCAAATCTTTGGCTACATTGCTACTTTATATTGCCATTGACTTTGGGCATGTTCTAATAATTGACACGTGTGATGATGAACTAGTCTAGAGAAATGTGTGATTTCGATTTTAGCCAAAACCATGGTATCAGAAGTACCTAAGCACCTTTCAAAACCAAAAATAGCTTTTAATTCTCAAAACCATATTTGGATTGAAAACCATAACTTTCTAGAACCTTTTTTTTTTTTACCTTCTCAAGAGCTATTATTCAAAATTTGTTCTTTCAAATTAATTTTTTCACTTTTTTTTGGAAGTTGTTCCTAAAAGATAATTCAAATATAAATTTGATCCATGTTAATTTTTGTGTGCATACCATGGAATGATTGTTGAATAAACACTCGTACTACAGATTTCGTCCAGGTTGGTAAGTCATATTGATGTTGTGTGTAACATATTGTTAAAGGTCTTGAAGGAACTTTGTTGATCCCACTAATATGGTTGTAATTCAGCTTTGTGACTTTAGGCTTGAATTTGAGGTAGTTGAGGTACTAAGATTTGTAGTGTGTGGAGAAAGGGTACATCTTTTGACATATTATATGATGATAAATTAATTAGTGAATGTAATATGTTTTTTTCAAATGTTTGAAAATAGAGCAATTGGTTGAAGTGCAACTGGAAATTGTCATTTAAAATAGAGCAATTGGTTGAAGTGCAACTGGAAATTGTCATTTAAGATGCGGTTAGCAAAAGTGTCAAATTATTCACTTTGGTATACATGAGAATTGTCTCATTATTGGCTAATGAGCGTTAATTTGCTCTACTAGGAGGTGTGGTATGCATTTATCTACAAACAATATTGGACAATTCCTTAAACTTAGGACATTTGTTTATAGAAGTTATAGGTAAATAAGGTCAATACCCAATATTTATATGTAATTCTTATGAGAAGCAAATGTATACTATCGCGTGAAGGGAGGGTATGACATATATGTGGTTGATGTAAAGTTGTTGCAAAGAGAATCGTATTGAAAGTTGGGCTTGAGGAATTTGTGTTGGCTTTGATACCAAACCTTAGTAGCTCTGATAATAAACTTTAATAGCTCTTATAAGTGTCAACAATTATGCTACTTCCCCTATTTACACCAGAGATATTTTCTGTTGGGAAAGTTGGACTTGAGGAGCCTATACAGGTTCTGATATCAAATCTTAGAAGCTTTGATACACCACTGAGTAATCTTGACTTAAAAAATTTGTACAGGCTTTGATAATTGATACTCAAAAATCGAAGAAGCTGTAAATAGCTAATAATACTTATGTTAGCTTTATACCAAACTTGAAAAAGAAAGCATCAACTATCGTATTACTCACCAATTTGAACTAGAGAGACTCCTTACTAAGGAAATTGGATTTGAGGAACTTATACTGGTTTGTCATCA
>JBAGKO010000004.1:19935271-19959946 GCA_037177275.1 Acacia concinna | reverse complement strand
CTCACAAGTTTTGAGTTTATTAGTTTTATGTTTTTAGTTTATCAAAAGCAATTAGATTTTACTTAAATTAGTGTTAATTATAAACTCAGTTAAACTTGTATATTGAGTTTACATTTTTACTTTATAAAATTGTGTCAATTCATTCTTCAACTTACGTTGTTTTGATTATATTAAATGACTTTATATAAAAAATTTATAGAAATTTCTTTCTAAGATATAATAATTTATAATTGTTGATGGATTCAATTTCAGTTATTCATATTTAAAATATATTTAAATTAAATTATTTTCAATTTTATATTTTTATTATTTTATTATATATTTTTAACATCTATTTATTGATAAAAATAAATTCTTACGATTTTACATTCTTGTCACAAGTTGAAGTGAAATTTGACAACCTTGCTCGTAATTATAAAATAATTTTACATAGGTTTGTGAATGATTTGGAAAAGACTCTTGTATTAGCAAAATATATATATATATATATATATATAAATCTAATGTCCCAGTAAGAATGCATTTAAAAAAATAACATTTCACTAACGTGGTTAGTAGATTAATAAAACTCGGCTACGTCTTAAATAACTTGGTACTAATTGTTGATATTTGTGTTTCAATCAATTTAATTGATTGTCTATAGAGAGAAACTAGCTAATTTGTGTGTATGCATGCATGTATACAATTAAACACACACATATACAAGTTATTTTGTAAATCTCTGAGTGAGCGATATGATTCTATATTACCTGGTACAATGTGTATACTTGTAATATTGGCAAATTTTTCCTATCAAGGATGATGAGAGAGAGATATCTTCGTTAATTTTAAAAGTCACAATAACTATTATTAAGTCAGCTATAAAATTAAGGGTGAAGGGGCAAATTTAATAATAAATTCTTTTACAAGGTGTATGTGGTACTCTAAAGTTATTTTGGGTGCAAATTTGCCAATAAACTTTCTTTTTAATATAATCCTTTAGGCCACCCGATATCCCGTAATATTTTTGTATCCTATTAACAAATATCGGAGTGTCCTTCTGATTCAGATTAAGGCTACACGAACATAATTTCAAGGAGTTACAATGGTCATGGGCGTAGTATATATAGCTGAACGTTAATCAAGATCTTAGCTTTAATTAAGAAATACTACCTCTGGTCCATAAAACACGAACACAAAAGGAGTCACAGTAATAGTGTTTTCTTTATTTCATTTTTTCCCACAAGTTATTACAAACCTTAGGGAGTCGATACTCAAATTACATTTAATGTAGAAATTTGCAGAGACCAAACTTAATCAATCATGCAATTTTTGCCAAACTACGTAAAAATCAACGAAATAAATGATGATGGCAAGTGTCTGTTTTCACCCTCTCTTCCCCTCTATACCTTTTAGTCCATATTCCTTCTAACAGACTGGAAATCCACCAAAGCAATACGGACCAATGAAAACCTGGTAACAAAAGTATGACCCAGAGGGGCTCAAACGCAAAGTTCCTTTATCAAAGAATATACAAGGATTATTTCCATCACCAGAGGAAAAACACGATACATATAAATATATTAAAAAAATGCTACTCACTAATTTTACTATTGTACAATTTCTAGCAACAAGGCAATGTGAATACTACTGATACGATACATGGAAATACAAGAGATTAGAGCGTAGAGGAAGAGGACTGCAACTTTGCCCAAGCATTGTATTCTACATGCAGCTGTTGAATCTCCCTTACCAACAGCATTAAGATAGAATTCCAGTCCTTTCCACATGATTAGTAACTCTGCACAAGTATCTGGAAGCACCAAGCTTAGGGCCATAGTTGACCTCACATTATGTCAACTAGTTCATATGCTTGTCCAGACAAGAAATGAATAGGTATCCAATTCTTCCACTGAAGCTAGGAAGCCCTTTCATGTACCACGGGGAAAAAATGTAGAGGGCGTAAAAGGGGTATCTAGTTGAGTGCATAGTGAACTCGCTCAAGAAGCTGGACCACCTGGTTGACCTGAAAATGTGAAGGTGGGAGTGACTTCAATCTTGATTTTACCGTATCTGGAAGTTCAGAAGATAGAATGGCCTCTTGCTGCATACTTGTTAGCTCCAAAAACTGAGTGAGCATGTCACCGTCAAGCATCACTGGTGTTCCAACCTACACAAAATATAATTATCAGAACGTGGTTGCAGGAAGTCAAGGACCAATAAAAGTACCATGGACAGATTTTCTCAAACAGCTAAAAATTAGAGCCAGAAAGAGGCCACAGCAAAATCTCAACTGCAATTAAGCACTTGAATCTGGCTAGAACTTACTGGATTTTCACGGCCACGAAACTCAAAATGATTGTTTCCTAGGATAGGTGCAGTCAGTGGATGGATAGCAAGCCTAGCTTGAACAGCTTCTAGGAGCTCATATTCTTCCCTACACAGACAAATAATGTTTCTCAGACATGTCAGGATTCCAATTAAAAGCAACGCCAATCTGCACAAGAGAATCGCCCGAATCCATCAATCCAGTGAAAGGTGAATGCTGCAGGTGTGAATATGTAGGGTCTAAATATCTGAACAGAACTCTATAAGAGAGAAGAGTTTCATAATATGGATTGAACTTTGAAGTGGGGGAAATGTTTATGTTCTAGTTTCTCTAAATGATCTATCGGTTCATAAAGGAAATTAACAGAACACTGAATGGTATCCCATAATACCTCAGCATGAGAATGTAGATCATAATTGCTTCTACATTATATGTACTCACTTATCAATTAACTTGTGTCCTCTCTGGTTAATGATATGCTCTAGAAAATGCAGGAATGCTTTCAATGGAGCAGCTTTGTGATATTTCCACTCACCACAAATAGTTTTCAAGAGCATATCACTATTATGCAAGAAACGTTAAACAGAAAATCCTACAACAGTTCAGATGATCAGCTGGTCATCAGCAACTGGACAAAATATCTAATTAAAGCACGATGGTGCGACCACACCAAGCAGGTGGACTGCACTGCAGACATGTACTGTTGTAGCTGCCTTCAAAAAGTTGAGAAAATCTCGAAAGAATACTCAGAACAAAAAATAATCATGACACAATCTATACAATTGAGTGCCATCCAGCAATATAGCTTCAGCTTTGTACATGATCCTCAACTTGTTGAAAGTTCACTATGCATTGTTTGAACTCTATTGCAACCTATGAGAAAAAAATAGGCTTTCCCCAATTGAAGACTGTAATTCATAGTCTAAATTTCTCTTTTATTTGATAGCAAAGATCCTGCCTCAATCTTTTGACAAGAAGATCCCAATCTAACCCCATTTTCCAGAACGGTAAAACCCTATTTACTAGGAATCTTTCTGAAGCAGTTCAACGTATACCCAATCCGGTCCAATTACACTTTAATCCTTCAATCTATTGGATCAGGTCAAGTACACAATATGCCTTGTGATGCAAGAGAAATATTAATCCAGGCCTGATGGCACTGTCCATTCACTAACATGCCCCAAAGAATTAGTCATCTTAATCTTAGTAGAGAGCTGCTGCCAAAATTAATTGGTACCTTGATAAACGAATGAAGATCATTATGCTTCCTAACAAAGTAGTAGCAACTATAGTATGTTGTATTGAATCAACATTTGTCTTAGGGCCATCACCACCTTGCAAAACGTCATCAGCTGGAAGTCTGTATGAATATGACCCCTGAAGTAAAAAAACATAAACTATAAAGCTCAGAAAAAGCAACAAAGGGAACCCAAAGAATAAATAAGAAGCGGCATAAAACCCATCAGACAAAGATATATAATAATGAAAGCAAATTCTCTTTCCTCATTCATTCATATTTAATATACAACACACATGAGCCAAGAAACATGTTGATAAATGAGGCTATGGTGGAAGGGTAGCAATGCCAATGACCTGCCACCAGTCTCTGTAAAGGATAAAAAACAGCAGCTTGTTTTTTATTTAAAAAAAAAAAAAAACCATCATACATTGATGAAAAACAAGTGTGACCCAAAGATATGACTTCTCCTGGAGAGGAACCTTTGTTGCCAAATCAGTGATCAATTTGAGCATATTGGATCTGCAACATATATCTTCAAATTTCTACAAAAAATGCAAATAAACAATTTTTCATACAAGAACTTTTAAGAAATTTACCTTCTGAATGCTCATGGCTACCTCAGCCATATAATAAGCACACCTTAGCTTCAAGTTGCATTCTGGACTGGCATTGTCTAAGGCAGAAGCACCATAAAAAATTAAGGTTACAGTCTTGTTTAAATTAGTTCATATTTTAAAAGCCTAAGGCCCAAGCACATAAAAAGTTCAAAGAGATAAACAATCATTCATTCAATAGAAGGTTGTACTTGAAACCCAAGTGGCCTAGTTCAGCCTTACCTTCCAGATGATCAGAACATAAAACAGAGATGTTGCCTTTACGATCTGAAACAACAGCAGTCTCAGAATCTAAGAGAATGCAATCAGCTACTAACCGCTGCAATGGATCACAATAAAGTTGCTCCAACTTTCTTGTTTCCTACAAAAGAAGATGCAGGTTAAATAATTATATATATATGTAAATAATTATATATATATATATGAAGCACATTTAAAGAATGAATCCAATGATTATTTCATTGATCTAATAGAGGAGTTATATAGATTTTACAAGGGGAAGATTCTGTTATAACACAACCTAAATATACTCTCTAACTAAATATTTAAACATTCGAATATCTCTGATCCTAGAATCTCTCCTAACAGTTAATTATTATTTAAATAATTATTAATTAATAATTGTTACACTCCCCCTAAAGTTGGATTATAGATGTCTATCATATCCAACTTGTGAATAAAATTTGTAAATACATCTTCCTGTAACCCTTTGGTTAGTACATCAGCAAGTTGCAGCTTTGTAGGAAAGTAGGAAAGACATATAGTGCCATCTTCATCTTTTTCTCAAATGAAGTGGCGCTCAACTTCAACATGTTTGGTTCAACTGTGTTATACAGGATTTAATGCCATGCACAAAGCTGATTTGTTGTCACAGCAAAGTTTTATAGGAGATTCAGTATGCATATGAGCTTCATCCGCTATTCTTTTTAACCATAGCCCCTCCATTACTCCTTGAGATAGAGCTCTTAATGCTGACTCTGCACTACTCTTAGAAACAACTCTTTGTTTTTTACTCTGCCAAGTCACTAGGTTTCCCCAAGCAAATGTACAGTAACCTGACATAGATATGCTATTCTCCCGAACTCCAGCCCAATCTACATCAGTGAATATTTCAATATTTATGAGGTTGTTCTTATTAAAAAACAAGCCTCTGCCAAGTGTACCTAAAGGTATTTAAGAATCTTGTAAATTGCATCAAGGTGCTTTTTCTTGGGTGAATGCATGTGCTGGCTAGCCACACTTACAGCATAAGCAACATCTGGTCTGGTATGGGATAAATATATTAGTTTTCCAGCAAGTCATTGGTATTGTCCCAAATCTATTGGCATCTCATCTTTTTCCTGTTTCTTCCTCATTGCCGCTTCTTTCTCAGTTGTAGCAAATTTTATATCTTCCTTCTTTTTCTTCTTCTTCTTGGTGCTAATAAGAACTTTACTTGGTTTACAACCAAGCATGCCAGTTTCCTTTAGCAAGTAAAAAATGTACTTGCATTGGGACACATATATGCCATCTTTAGATTTGGCAATCTCCATTCCTAAGAAATGCTTTAGTTTACCAAGATCCTTCACTTCAAATTGTTGATTAAGAGCCTTTTTAAGTCTGTCCATCTCTTAAATATCATTACCAGTGAGTATAATGTCATCCACATATATAATAAGAATGGTAGTCAGACTTCCCACATGCAACACAATCATAGTATGATCTAAGAGGCACTGTTTATACCCTTCGGATTTTAGAACAAAGGAGAATCTATCAGACCACGCTCTAGGTGATTGCTTCAATCCATATATTGATTTGTTTGAACTACACCTTTGATTACCTTTTTCTTTGTCAAATCCAAGTGCAATGGTCATAAATACATCTTCCTTGAGTTCTCCATATAAGAAGGCATTTTTAATGTCAAGTTGTTAAAGATCCCAATCTAAATTTGCTGCAAAAGAGAGAAGTATTCTTACAATACCTAACTTTGCAACAAGGGCAAATGTCTCATTGTAGTTAAGTCCAGAAGTTTGAGTGAACCCCTTAGCAACCAAACAAGCTTTGTACTTGTGTAGTGTGCCATCAACATTATATTTGGGAGTAAATACCCATCTACATCCCACAATTTTCTTTCCTTTAGGTAACTCAGTGAGTTCCCAAGTGTTGTTGCTTCAAGAGCTTTCATTCATCAAGTACATCACGCCATTCTAGAAGTTCTAGAGCTTCATGTACATTTGTTGGAATTCTGACCATATCAAGATTAGTGATAAAAATAACAATATTGGTGAGAAAGAGTAGCATAAGATACAAACATCTGTATAGGATGTTTAGTGCATGTATGTGGCTGCTTTCCCACGGCAATGGGAACATCAAGCTCATTTGTTGTCTCCTCATGATTCTCCATTGGGTTAGAGATTGGTACACCTTCAGGCATATTAGTCTTAACTATCTGTTTGTCCCTATTTGAATACGTTTTGCTAAAGTCCTTTTTATGTGGCACACATTCTCCTCTCTGGTTTTCTTGTGTAGGCATAGAGGATGAATTAGGAGGTGGGATAGGTATAGGAGGTTCAGACAAAGGAATAGGAGTGGGAGTATGAGTGATAGTAGAGGCCCTAGAATTCACAGCAACTCTCCCCTTGAAAGGAAGGCTGAGAGTAGAACAACTCATGTTCAACAAAGGTGCATCATGGCTAAAATATAGGCGTTTGGAGGAGGGGTCATAACACTTGTATCCTTTTTGACAATTAGAGTAGCCAATGAAGATACATTTGACCGCTCTAAGATCAAGTTTGGATGATGGAAGATGACAATGAGCAAAAACAGTACACCCAAAGATTCAAAGAGGAAGAGTGTACTCAAGATGAGACATTATGGGATGCACGAAGTTTATCAAGTGGTGAAACAAAGGAGAGGACTCGGTTAGGCATACGGTTGATGAGATGTGTTGTCATAAGGATAGCATCACCCCATAAATAGGTGGGAACATGGTAGGTATAAAGAAGGGCACGAGTAACTTCAAGTGATGATTTTTGCGTTCTGCGATACGATTTTGCCGAGGACAATTAGGACAACTGCTTTTATACATGATACCATTGGATTCTAGGAGAATATGAAAAAAAATGATTAAGATATTCAGCACCATTATCAGTATGTAAGCAAGACTTGAATGGTTGTATTGAATTGAGTTTTGACATACTGAAAGAACTCAACAAATATATTGAAAACAACTTATTTTTCTTTTATAAGATAAACCCAACACATTCTAGTATGATCGTCAATGAAAGTGACAAAATATTTGGAAAGTGTATGATTAGGAATTCGTGAAGGACCCCATACACCATCACTATGAATAATTGAAAAAGGACGGGTGGATTTATAAGATGGTGAAAAAGTTACAAAAAGGTGTTTAGACGTTGCACAAACACCACAATGAAAAGGAGTAATTTTATTGGATGCAAATTGAGGAAACATTTTTTGCATATAAGAGGGATTGGGATGACCCATCCTTTTATTCCACAAAAGAAAATTATGATCGGCAGAAGAGGATGCTGAATTGATTAACTTAGAGGACAAAGCACTGGCTGAAGAGACATCAAGATAGTAAAGGCCACCACGTTGTTTAGCTGTGCCAATCATCTTCCCGTTGAGAGATCTTGAAATATACAATGTGTAGAAAAAAAGTGAGCAGAGCAATTCGCGACTAATTGAAAGGAGATTACAAGCCAAACTTGAAACATGTAGAACAGAATTCAGAGTCAGATTGCTTGCTGCATGAACAGTACCAGAACTAGAAATAGTAGAAACAGAACTTGTGGCTGAACGAATGTTATTGGTCCCCACTAAAGGAGAATAGTTGTCAAACAGATTGGATTTTGAAGTCATATGATCAGATGCATCACTATCAACAATCCAATTGGGAGAAGAGGTGGAAGACAGAAGTGCAATAGAATCAGTACCTTTCTTAGCAAGGGAAGCAGTGGGTTGCGGCGATGTTTGAAGATTTTTAAGCATATCTAGTAGTTGATTCATTTGATCTCTACTCAGATTGGGTGCTTTAGATACACCAGAAGGAAACTTGGTCTCATCCAAGGTGACATGATTAGCACGTGAGTTTGGTTGCTTCGGATGACGAGGCTTCCAGTCAGCTAGTTTGCCATGAAGATCCCAGCATTTGTCCTTTATGTGCCATGCTTTCTTGCAGTGATGGCAAAAAGGTTTGCCTTTGGTAGAAGAGTGTGAAACAGATCCGGAATGAAAACTCTTACCTACCAGACCTGAAGCTTCTTGGCTTGGCAGCAGCAGGTTGGGTACAGTAGGAGGATGCAACATGGTGTGACGTTGGGATTACTTCCTTTTCAGTTCAGAAAACACTTCTCATGGAGAGGGAAGAGAAGAATTACTTAGGATTCGAGTTCTAGCATCATCAAGATCAGAATTTAAACCAGCAAGAAAGAGATCAATGTCTGTTTCGTTTGGCCTTGGTTGCATCAGCAGGGGCAACCCACTCATCATCGATCATCAAGTCTTCCTCTTACCACAAAGCGCAAAGCTCAAACCAGTACTCCTGAACACTACGAGAAACTTGAGACGATTGCCATATACAACGGTGAATATCAAAACAATGGGAGAGATCACGCTGATCCACGTTTGACTCATGGACAGCCTCCCAAATATCACGAGCAGTAGGCAAACCAGCCACGAGCAGACCAGTGCGTTTTCCATCTCCCATTGTTGGAGTGTTGCTTGATTACCGTCCGTTGGCTTGGGAGCTTGGCTGTACAAGTACTTTAGTTTACCATGACCACTAATAGCAACCTTAACAGCCTACGCCCAATCATAATAGTTATAATGTGATAGTCGGTCGGAGACGATGAGGTTGGAATTTTCAGTGCTGGAGAAGAAAGAGGGATCACCGTGTGTTTGTGGGTGAGAATCAAGAGACCAATTGAAGAGGAAGCCATGGCGAAAGCTACAGGACTGACGAACTGGAATTGACCAAAAGCTACAAGTCTTGCGAACTGGAATTGACCGAAACCAAAAGCTACAGGACTTGCGAACTGGAATTGACTGAAACTGGAAGCTACAGGACTGACAATCTGGATCAGATTTTTCTACAGGAACAGGGCTTATGAATTGGGTTGGATTTTTCTATAGGAAAAAAGCTAATTGGGTCTAATTTTAGTGCCAAAATTGCTTTGATACCATGTAGCACAATAGAGACTGAATCAGATGATTGATTTCATTAATCTAATGAGGGAATTATATAGAATTTACATGAGGAAGATTCTGTTATAACAAAACCTAAAAATACTCTCTAACTAACTATTCAAATATTTGAATATTTCTAGTCCTAGAATACCTCCTAGCAGATAACAAATAATTATTATTTACAGAATAATTAATAATTACTACAAGTTATGATTGTGAGACACTTGTATTCATTTACTGTGCTGGTCATTTTACAGTCGCAAATAGCAACTTGGACTGAAAGAAACCATCCCCATATGCTAATATATTTACCATTTCAAGCATTTTTGCAGATGCCTGATGCTGTGATTGATTATGACCTGACAACTGGTTGTTGGAACATCATTCAGCAGCAAAATCTGCTTCAGGAAAGAACACAAATACTGTATGGTATGAGTTCTGCAAGCATGAACCGGAACTCCTCGCACTCTAATCATTCTAATTCTGTGAATGCCGGTGTTCAAGAAGACCTCTTGTGGAATTGTCTCTCTGAGTTTTATGCTTGTGAAGAATATGATGTTCCTTCTTGTGATGGGGTAATGGTTCCTTTGACTATTATTTCTGCACGTGACCATAAGAACAAGAATAAAAGGCCTGGGTTACTGCATGGACATGGAGCTTATGGCGAGTTGCTTGATAAACGGTGGCGCAGTGAATTGAAAAGCCTCTTGGATCGTGGTTGGATCATTGCTTATGCTGATGTAAGGTGAGCCCCAAGTAACATGGCAGTATTCTCTGTTTATATAAAAATTCTTAAATTGTACTTATCTTTAAATATAATTGCGCATTTGTTCCTGAATATCTGCAAACTTTCTATATGAATTTCTATTGTTCTCTGAACTTTATTCTCTAGCCTACTGTAATTTGGTTGTTATGGTTCAGAGGTGGTGGTGCTTGTGGTAAGAAATGGCATCATGATGGCAAACGTACAAAGAAACATAATTCCATCAATGATTATATCTCTTGTGCCAAGTTCCTGATTGAAAGAGATATAGTGGATGAAGATAAACTTGCAGGTTGGGGATATAGTGCTGGAGGTCTTTTGGTTGCTTCAGCAATCAACCGTTGCTCAGATTTATTCTGTGCTGCAATCTTGAAGGTTTCCAACTATCTTCGCACCTGGGATTTTCATTCCTTTGGCTTTGGAGTTTATATTTATTTGCTTTAGATGTTAATAATTCTCATTTCCTCCTTTTGGTTTCTACTTTAGGTGCCATTTTTGGATGCGACCAACACTCTTCTGTATCCTATCTTACCAATGCTACCCGTTGACTATGAAGAGTTTGGCTACCCCGGCGACCTTGATGATTTTCTTGCTATTCGAGATTATTCTCCTTATGATAATATTCAGAAGGATGTTCTTTATCCGGCTGTATTAGTGACCTCATCTTTCAATACGCGGTAATTTCCTGATGACAATTATTCTTTTTATGGTAATCTAGTTGGATGATTTTTGAAGCAGTGGTGTGCGTGGAAGCGCTTATGAGAAAAGTGGCAAAAAAGTGGCTTGAGTGGTTTTCCATGTTTGTTTAGTATTCTTTATTTATATCCTTTATTTATTAAAATTTAATTGTGCTCGAGTCTTTTTACTTTCCTCAAGCTGGATTCGATCAATAATTTTGTTGTGGTTGTTAGTTAACACTTAACATCGCTTACTTTCTGATTGTGATTCAGATTCGGGGCATGGGAAGCAGCAAAATGGGTTGCACGAGTCCGTGATCTTGCCATTTATGACCCACAAAGACCAATACTGTTAAATTTGACCGCAGATATAGTAGAGGAAAACCGTTATCTACAGAGCAAGGAGTCAGCATTAGAAGCTGCGTTTCTAATTAAGATGATGGAATCTTAGATGCGCCAATTGATCATTGTGAGCATTAGAATAAATACATGAATTATTTGCTTATCTATTGGATTGCAGTTTTCTTGGGGATTCTGTAAATAATATTGAGCATTATGCAAATTCTGTTTTGATATTTCACTTATTGCAGTCACATATATTAATTCTTAGTGCCCTCATTACAATCAAAATGAGAGAAACAGAGAGATCTTTCTGTGAGGCACCGGGTTTTTTTCCACTTTCTGCCCTGATGCTTTGTGAGTTTGCTAGAGGCTGGCGTTAAGTTTTTATCGTTTTGATAAAATTAGCTAGGTACAAAAATTACGAGATGAAAGAGGGGGTTAATCATTTGGAAGGCATTTTTTTAATAGATGGTGGAGAGCTTGAAACAATAATTGAAATCATTTGGAGGGCAGTTTGGAATGGGAATCATCATCTCATGACTAGAGTCAACAAGTTCAAAAGGAAACAAGCTTAAAATTTACTCCAAAAAGCAAATTCTTCATTACCGAATCACTTTGCATAATAAATTATGTTAATTTCCCATGATAATAAATAAACAGAAAAAGGAGTCCAACAATATCGTGTTAGTGCCTGTTTGG
Organism: Acacia concinna; assembly: GCA_037177275.1. Lineage (NCBI taxonomy): Eukaryota > Viridiplantae > Streptophyta > Magnoliopsida > Fabales > Fabaceae > Acacia > Acacia concinna. The sequence continues at coordinate 19,948,113 of JBAGKO010000004.1, read as the reverse complement.
AAGACCGTACGGACATTTTGCTGTGGTAGCCAATTGGGTCTAAACTTTTTCCAAAAAACCTAACTTATTTGGAAAACCAAGATTTTGGAGTTTATTTTATAGATTCGGACGTTTTGCATTTTTTTTTAAATTTTATTTTTTATTTTTATGTTATAACTTACTCCTTTCTGTCATAATTATAAAACCTAGTTGATTTTTTTTTGGAGAATTATAAGAAAGCTAATTACATTACTTTAAAATATTAAAATTTGTCTTTTTTTCTTTAAAATATTTTGTTTAACTTATGGACTAATATATAATATAATAAAACATAACATATGATATGATTAAGGAACTTATTTTTCTTTTTTAACTTCTCCAAAAAAGTCAACTAAGTCTTATAATTAAGATGAGGGATAGTATAAATATCACAATATATTTATATGTAATATATACTCAATCTGGTCGACCCAGTTGACTTTATTGGAGAATTCTAAGAATGCTAATTATATTACTTTAAAATATTAAAATTTATTATTTTTCTTCAAATTATTTTGTTTGACTTATGAATTAATATAATATAATAAATCACAACATATGATATGGTTCATGTCTTTTTCAATTATTTTCTATAAAAAGTTACTTTTTAACATATCAATCAAACAAATTTTACTTTTACACAAGTAATTTATACTACCGTTAATCCAAACATAATCACATTATACAATCTGATTTATGCATAAGTCAATAAGGGACTTTTTCTACTGTAATTACAAACACACCCTTAGACTCTTTTGACATTTTCCCACAAAATTTAAGACGATCAAATTCACCAGGACCACATCGCACTGCGCAGGAGGCTGGTTTGTGTGGCACTGAGCATCTTTTCACTAAGAAGTGGTTTAGAACCTGAAATAGTCAAATCAACCACCCCAATGGCTCATTACAAATGAAAAACCGAAGAAAGAATAGAGAACATTGGGTGTCTCTGAGGCTTCAAAAGGACTGAACAAATTAATATACAAAGAAAGGAGAAAACGACATTGGCTGAGTAGGGAATCTATGGGTGGCCTTTACAGCAACTTAGGGCATTAGTGTGTCGTCCCTCAACACACACACCTATAATCATGCGCTTCAGAAGACAATCTCTACTTTTTTCAAAGCACCAACTTCATTTGACGATTCCAAATGACGATTTCAGGATCTTCTGTCTCTGCTATCATGTCTCTTTTTCTTTTTTCGCTTTTTCTCCGTTTTTCTTAGTATTCGATACAAAGCATATAATATTTCATGAGGTTGGTCCCCAACGGTAGGTGGGGGGTTTGAAAAACGGGCCTACGCATGCTTCTTCTTGTTTGGTAGTGTTCGTATTTTTCTTATTATTGGGACTTTTCATAATCCAATTTGAATTGTCGAAATTCCATGGATACTGATAGTTCAGGATAAATAAGCAAATCCACTCTCAGGTGTCAACCTCTAGTCATAAGCAGAGTGGCCTGCCAATTGCACATTATCAAATGTCAACAACTGTCTGTGGTTATAATGACCACAAAATGAGTTTATTAGTATTAGTAGGTTAAATATAAGTCAACTCATCTAATCAAACCGTTGCATCCCACCCAAAATGTGCTTTAATCAATTGTCCTTGTCGATATCACCTCATCAGAAAATGGAGGCTCCTGAGGTGGGATCATCAAATTAGGTTGGACAAGCATTTGTGTTTTATGTTCACGTTTGAAGCAGACTGGTATATCTGAGACTTAAATGGAGCACAGGGCCAACTCTCGTCTTGTCTAGCTGCCTTCTTTGGTTTGTGTGACTGGTGCTCCCTGTTTCGTGGGTTCTGCGATTGAAGCTTTTGCTGTCATTTGGTTTTTCTCGTTTGCCCTTCATGCTTTTCTTCATTGCTTGTAATTGAAAAAAAAACTATCAAACTAAGAGACTAGTTAATACAATTGTATCATTTATATGATGGGAGGGACGAGACCTAATTGATAATGATCATATTACTTTGTATTATTCATCTGTTTCCTTTTGAATCAACAGACTAGACAAGGGTTGAAATCCAATGCCGCCACTGCTTTTAATTCTGCAAAATAAAAGTTCAACTTTTCACCATATATCTAATTTACGCAGATAAAATCCCAAAATGTGGGGAGCTTTTAGAGTGAGGAATTCAGGCAGATATCAATTTCCAAAGAAAGCAAATGCCTATTAAACAAATCCCATTCATGCCTTTTTAAGTTGAAGCTCAAGTCTTCCAGCTATATTTCTTCTCTTAGCTTAGGCTGAAGACGCAATTGGTTTCATTGAAGGGATCCAAGCATTCAACCATTTCTGCTTTTCATGCTCATCTTGCCCATCAGAAGAGGGCCAAAATCTCTGCCAGAACCATCCTCCACCAGTATCAGATAGATTTTTCAAATTTTTATTAATGATCCAACATGATTATTGAGGGAAACTGGGATGTTAGCATCTGATTAATATATAGTAAATTGAATCACGCTATTCCTTTTCCAAGATATATATCACTATTCCAGTAGTATGATACTCTGATTGCAAAATATGGACAGAGAGAGTCTAAGTCTTGATGGCTATACCATAATAGGAAGTTTCCAAAAAGAAATCTTCTTAAACAGTGTCATCATACAAAGTCTATTAATTCTCAAAGACAAAGCGAGCAAACATAACAATCTACAGCTAGAAGTGCTAATAAACCAGTAGATCATAACATTAAGCTCCCGTTATATTTTATCAACAGAGCACAGTAGATGGAGATCATCAAAATCAACAAGAAGCAAAACAAAACTTCTAGCAAAATCAACACAATCGGGAATCATCAAACGATAAGGTACAATAGAATAACAAACCTGGAGGGCAAAATGTAGTGGTTCCACTTTCGGAAATCCTCTCCTGCAAAACCCACCACGGAAATTGGCCACACAAGACAAATTAAAACCATAGAGAATGAGATGCTATCCATAAACTAACATAAAATGGCTTGTGACGATCATGGAAATCATCAATCGGCAGCAGTGCATTCAGCCTGGAAAGAAACTGACGCGCAGAATTTACATGGAGTTGCCATAGATCATACATAAAATCAACAATAAGGCGCATCCATTTCTATCCTTTTCCTCTTATCTGCTATCAGATCTCAGATTCCTGATTACAGCATACCAATTCTCGTTCAGGGAAGTCGCCTTAAGCTGCAAATTAACTAATTACTGCACTTCTTCAACAAAACTACGCACAAAGTTATACTCAACATCTTTATTTTATTTTATTTTTGGTCATACAACGTCTTCAATTTGATAGGTAACAGAAATAATCAAAATATTTGGCATTTTGGACTTAATTATATAATTCAAGGGATTTTTTAAATTTGATTCTCACTTTCTTGTATTCTTCAAAAGAAAAAAAACTTCATAGAAAGAAAAACTTCAGTGAATTGATTTATATCTTGGGAGCTGGTATAAATTTTAAGACCGTGAGAGATGCATCTGTCAGTGTTCAGTTCTCACTTCCCAGCAAATATAACTCAGTTATAACATGCAAAGACATCAAAGTCAACACAGTTGTTGATCTGAATGGTCTCAGACAACAGCATAAGATAAGCTCTAACTTTGTACAGAAGTTGCAAATCCTTTTGTATGCAACAGAAGCAAAATGTTTACTGATAGAAGTTCCACCCATACAATCAGAGTCAAGTACACTGGCTTCCTAATAGTAACAAATCTCTAAAGCCAACTCAACAAGAAGTTGGAAGAGGAAAGTAAAATATGTAACAGGAACATGAATTAAACAAATTCACCCGACTTCCGTGTGTGGCTTTGAAGTATAGATAAGTAATTGTCTATCTGGCAGCATACAAAAGATCACTGATCCATTCTTTTGCAGATTCAAGCAGTTAGACAATTTAAGAACTTCTGGAAATAATCTTTTTCAAGTTCAGTTTCCAAAATTGAATAAAATCACCAGCAGCTATTTGTCTTGATCTTATGTCTCAGAACCTTCTTGAACAACAGGAAGACTATCTTCTCGGATAAATGATGGATTAAGGAACTTTGAAACAAAAGCCCACAATTTATACACATCCTCAAAATTAGTCAGAAATCCCAGAGAAGCTGTAACAACTTCAAGCCTAACAAAGCCACCTTTTCCATCACGGCGACCATTCTCCATTGGCCTGCAAAGAGTTGTATCTTCAAGATTCAGAGGCCCACGATGATGTCTTGAATTATCAAGAATTCGTATGTGACTGAGGAAACCAATGCCAAGAGAGATTCCTTCTTTTTCAGCCACCTTCTGTACAATCTCCGGATTGATTAGCCCCCTGTTTCTGTCCCTGACATTAAAAGCCACAGCTGCACCTCTTTCATATTTAATTTTTGGACCATAGATGTGGACAAGATTTGCTTTATCTTCCCCATCTATGCCCGGCAACTTCAGTTGCAGCAAAGAGGTAACCAGCCAATTTATCAAAAACCGTAGTCTAAGTGTGGTTTTATTGAGACCAAGCATATTAATATGATCCAAATGCCGGCATACTATATCTGGTTCTCTCCTGCCCCAATCCTGTACATCACCGTATTCTCCATCACTTGAATACTCTTCATCCTCTAAGCTAGTTGCACATATGTCTCCTGGTTCCAAGGAATGGCTAAGATACTCTTTACGGTTGTCCTCCATGCTAAACGAGACTCTTCTTCCCTTATTACATGATTCATTCTCCTCCAAACCAAAAAATCTACCACCACCAAATCGATTCCCTTCCCTTCTATCAAGCAATCTAAAGTCACCTTCAGTCTCTCTTCTTATGGCACTCTCTTTAATCTCAGAGGATATTTCAGAGGTACAGCCATTTTCAAAGCTGTGATGATGAGTAACAGAAGATGAGTTATTAATCTGTGATCCTCTTGAAGCAACATCTGGTACAGAACCAAGATTAGCTGCTTCACTAGTGCCAGGTTCTTCCCCAATCTCATTGACATACAAATGATCAGACTCAATACCATTTCTTGAAAAGTCACTTGCTTCAGCAAAATGCTCCTCTTCGGGAACCTCTTTTACATGATCAAGTTCCTGTGACACTGACAGCACAGCAGCATCAAATGAAAGCACGTGGTGGTCATCATGAGGATCAAGATTTGTGGCTTTATCATCATACATGGGGCTCCCATATATTTTGGAACTTGGCTTAGTAGGAGAATGTCGCTTTTGGCTCTTCTTTCCACTGAACCAAAAGGGTGGAAGAGGAGAAGCTATCTTCTGTTTATTCATTTGACCTCTGTGGTCAGATCCCAACGGACTCTGTCCCAAATCAATCCAATAGGAGTTGTCTGATGACTCATCCTCGCTGAAGACAGGGCTCTTCATCACCTCCCCAACAGAAATACTCTCAGTTTCTTCGAATATAGTGCTTGTTCCATCTCTCTCAGAGCTATCTTGATCCATTTCAGTCTCAAAAACATCTCGGACCTGAGCAGATGTAAATGCACCAGAAAAGGCAGGCAACTGTGATCCTTGACGAGGCTCGGCAGATTTCTCACCCATCCCAGTGACTTCATCATCTTCAATCCCAGTCAATTTGTCCAAACCATCAACAGAGTCACTCAAATACAGAGGAAATTCAGGAGTGATCTTCACCATTCCAGACCCAGTACTCCCTGACTGATTCTGAAGGCTTGCCATAACTGATTTCTTGATGAGAAGGCATCCAAATCCGGTGGGGTCATACCCAAATACCCTGTAAAAAGACGTGACTATAAAGTCTGGCCTGAATAGAGACAACCCAAGCGAATCCATGTCCTTGGGACCTAATGACCCTGCATCAAGCAAGACATGCCAGTTGTTTTGCTGTGCTAGTGCCATCCACTGGTAAGAATACTTCGCCCCAGTTACTCTAGACTGAACAGGGAACACAAAAAGACCCGCAGCAGCATCTTTCTTCCGCCTCTTCTTGTTTGTAATCTGTTTCCTCAAATCAGTGGAACAGGGTTTTAGGGTAGGCCATTTAAACCATGCACTGTACACTTTCGCACCCTTCGCCTTGGCGCATTGACCCATCCAAGCTATAGACTGGCTCTCGTGGTCGAACATGGTCAGCAATTTTTTATTTGTGTGAAAAGGGTATGACTCAGCCAGCAATCTAAAAGCTGATCCTCTACTGACGGTAAAGACAAGACCGTACTCATTCTCAGGTATGTTCAAGTAATCCATGATTCTAGTCTTTATATCATGCTCCACTGTTCCCTTTTCAGCTCCACCATAAAGTGCATGGTTACTCAAATTTGCAGTTATCTCAGACAGACTAAATGTAGAGGATTCCCAATAGTGAATGGTCTGAACGAAAGAGAACAGTCCAAATCCACAGTAATCAAGACATACCTTTGGGGACAAGTGTGAATATTCATCCGACCTCAACTGGTCGATCTTCTCCGACGACTGGTATTTGGGGTACATTGTAAGGAATCTGTTGAAAGCTTCTTGAAGATTAGGAATTTCATCCTCAGACTCAAATATGCGCTCAGCGGCAAGCGCAGTGGCTCGAAGAAATTCACGCTGAGCGTGAAGCCTGGCAAGTGACCGGGATCTCCCAAGGCTTTCGTCCATTTTCGCGGGCGAGTCAGTTTCCATGTCTTGAGATTTGACGAGTGACCCGTCTTCAGAAGCTTCTTCAAGAGCTTCCCTCAGCTTGTTCTCCTGCAATTTCCGGAGAATTGACCGGCTTCTTCTCATTTCAACCGTAGATTCATCCTTACGCCTGCTCTTCTTGTCCATGATCAGAGCAGCGCAGTGAGTAATGGGCTTCCATAGTGAAAGATGCATGATAGCCTTCTGTGTGGAAGTAGACCAGACAGTTCAAACAATACCAGCAAAAGGAGTTAGCCCATGTGAAACAAGTTTGGTTCCAAACCCTTGACTACTGAAACAGAAAAAAAAGGAAATATGGAAGCCGATCGTAAAGACTCGTACTTTAGATTTAGCCGGGATAAAAAAAATCAGAGATTTTAAAAAAATGCAAGACCTCAAAACAAGAAATCTCAACACTCTGACAGAGAAAACAAACGACTTAGCTCACCGTTTCAGGCGAAAACTAACAAAAAGTTCTCCAGAACTCTCAACTCAACACCCAATCTTCAAAAGAGAAAAGAAAAACAATAAACAGAGAGAAAGTCAAAAAACACTCAACACCTAAAAACCCAACCCAGATCCCGACCAGTTACTAACCAGCTCACTGCCACCAGAAACTCGAAAGAAACGAATCTGTGACAAATGGGATTTCACAAAGAATTAGACGAAATTGACATTAACACATAACTTCGACGGGAACCAAACACCAGCAAGACCTCCGAGACCCCTCTCTCTCTACGATTTCTCTTCAGTGCAGCGGAGTTAAAGCAAGGCCCTTCACAGCTCACTCCATATCAAATGCCCTTTCACCAGGAAAGAAGTAAATCCAAAACACACCGGTATTGATTTTTTCACCAAACAACAAAAAGAAAATAAAAGTGAAAAAAACGAAAAGAAAAGAGAAAAAAAAAAAAAGCAAATGCGCGAGATTAATCAATCCCACCTACTGTATCTCTTTGACCGAGAATCGTGCCCCCGCAATCTTGTTTCGCTCCAAAATCAACTTTAACAAACAGGAAGCAACGACATTGACTCTCACAAAATCCAAATTGGGATGGAATTCTTTTTTTTTTTCTCGGTTACTAAGCCCGTATTTATGTTAGGTAATTGAAATTAAAACTGTGGCTTCCTCGGCTACTATGAATGGGACCCACAAGAGCTTTTTCCCTCATTTCTGCTGTTATTACTATAGTCAAATAATCGGCTGGCTTGTAAAAAGCTGTTTTCTGTCCAACTGAGCAAAACCAGACTTCGAAGATCATGAAGCTCTGGATTTGTATCTACAAAACCCCGATTAATTAAACACTAATTATATTTTCATTATTGTCATTATTATAGTATACTTAGGATCTTCTCTCCAATCAAGGACGGAAAAAAAGGTCTCGTCAGTAAATTAACAATTTTTTCTCTTTTTTATTCATTAGTTTACTACTACTTGAAATGAATAATTAAATCTTTCAAAAAATCAGGTGATATATTTCTCTCTGTTAAAAAAGTTTTCTTTGATAATATATCACAGCACGGATCATTATTAGCTTATAGTCTAAGTTTGACTTGATATTATAGTCTTAGTCTTCCCAACAATATCATTTAAAAAATGGGAAGAACGTTATTTTAACGGTCACTTTGTTTTGTAAAATTTAGTTAAAAGATTCTTGTTAAAAATAAAACATTGATTACATTAATTTATATTATGAATTAACAATCATTCGTGTCTTCAGCGACTAAAAAATGAATATGATGTCTTTTACTGATTACACTAATAATTTCATCTGTTATGTTTTATAAATCCGGATGACATTTTTGTGTTGGTTCGAATCAAGACATAAATGTATATGATTTAAATAAATAAGAAAATTATAAAAAATTGCTGACGTATATATCTATTTATAAATTAGATAAATTAATTTAATTTAAAAACAAATGTTAATACTTTAATATAATTTTTTTAATCCTCTAAAAAGTTAACTATATTAAATATAGGGGAGTATTATCTAGTGTGTTGAAAGCCGGACCAGACCGCCGGTTCAGACCAGAAACCGGTGAACCTGTTTGAGTCGGTTTGCTGCTTTTTTAGTGTTGAACCGGATCGGTCTTAACAGGTTAAACTGAGAGTAACTTGAATCAGACTAGTAGTGAACCATTTCAACCCCTTTTTTATTTTAAAAAAAAGATGTATTTTCTTAAAAATTTTATACTAATATTATCTTGTCATTCACCACCTCCTCACAACAATGTGACCAGTGGTCAAAGGTGTAAAATTAAAACTAATTACTTGGGACAGTGTGTCCAAAGAGCTGACATATTGATGGACATCCGTAAACGTAAAATATACAGAAACTAGCCTATTCTTACTAAGAAAAGGCATGTCCTCTAAAAATGATATCTTGGCTGGGTTGGCCTATAATTTGGTCTCAACTGATCATCATATTTTTTTAGACAATTTGTTTAGTGCATAACATGGATTGTCAGGTTAAAGTTCCTTGTGGTACAATACAGAGCTTTTGAATTCATTCATGAAACTGCATTGGTATTCCAAAGGTTCTTGCTTTACTTTTTCCTCCAAAGATGTTTCTTTTACGTTCAAATCTTCTATTTCAACCATACAAAATTACGACCTGTCTATGCGCTTTGTTTGTATAAAAAGTGTATATATATATATATATATTCCGGATCTACAATTTCAAATTGAAGGCAACAAATACTGTTATTCCATTTTCCCCCGCAGTTTCAATTTTTTATTTTTCCTGGGAAACTAAAGTGAATGCCCTTTGTTTATATGAAATAAAAAATTATTTGCATCACATCTGCAAAGCTGGTCCTTGATGATAAGTTAGCTTAGTCGAGGGTTTTGTTTGAAGTATCAACTTAATGTTGTATATGGTCTTAAATTCAGAAGCTAATTGAGGAGCATATTTTAATCCCAATTGATGTAACATCTCAGTCAATCAATTTATAATTTTGATTCAAACTACTTTTTATTGACTACTCATACTGAATGACGATTTCATCAACGTGGTTGGGTCCAAAATAAATTATTGAAGATTCGATTTAAGGAGGTTGGCATACATTTTTCACAAACAATTAATTTAACTAATTTTTTAATCTATGTAAACTAGTTATTTAGACTTTACATCTATGACAAGAACAAGTATTGTTTAGAAAAAATCCATTAAAACCGGTACTCCGCATGATATTTTATGCCCTTGAGTTGTAAATTGGAAGTTGGAACGAAAAGAATAGTATTGGGGCTCGAACACGTTTACCAGGGAAAATAACATATAGGTAGAAGCATCGTACAAGAAGTAATTTATTAAATACAAAAACAGAAACGAAAATGATGGCTTTTTTAACAAAATAGGATATACAGTAAAAATAATTAATAAAATAAGATAGTTTAAAAAGTATTTAAGGCAATAGGACACTAGAAATCGTGTTTAGGTGGAACGAAAAAAAAGCAATCTGGCACCTAATATTAAGTAAATCGTTCTACAGTGGAACGATTTTGGCGATTTCCATCGTTCTACAGTGCTGTAGCTTCTGCAGCGACGTGACACGTCACTACAGAAGCTGTCCCCCCTCCCCCGTAGATTGCAGCCTTTGTATGCATGCATTTCCTTTAATTTTTCAACGCTCATGTCTTGTCAAATAATTCACTTCGCTTCCCTTTATATTCATATGCATTCATACATTCACATTCACTCCTTCCTTTCTTCACACACACCTTCCTCTCTTCCTTCTTTTTTTGTATTCTCCATCTTCCTCCTTCTCTTCCTTCATTCTTCATTCAGTCTCTTAACTTATTGTTGTTCCACATTTTCAAATTATTCTTTCATATTTACTCGCAAGCACTTTGTTCTTCAGCTCCCTTGTTTAGCTTCATTTGGGATTCTGAATATTATAGTAAGTAATGCTGTATATATTTTGTTTGAGATGCACATTCTGCAAATTTTTGAAGATCTTAATAATTGTAACTTGGCTATTTATTTTATTTGTAGGCGTTTTTTTATTCTTGAGGAACTTGAAGGAGCAAAGAGAATCATCATATTTAACTGTATGTATACTGTGCTATATTATTAATTTAAGTGTACGATATGTAAATTTTAAATTTAATTGTATTATCGATAATTCTGTCATTAAGATGTCATTTTCTTTCTAACAGTTTTTTAAAAGTTAGTGAAAAATCTAATGGAATTATTTTAAAGTATTGAGATTTAGAAGCCTGTTGGTGTGAAAATATTAGAGATAAATTGACTTTTAGGATACTACTAATAACGATAAATTATTGTCTAACTGAATTATTATTTGTAACAACCATTATGTCCACATAAAGTTGTTATTTCTTCCTTTTAGAAATTATTGTGCAATATGTGGATGTAGGTTACGTGTGGTGAATGAAGTTTGAAATATGAGTTATATTATTTATAACTAGTAAATATTGAATAGTTTGTTTCGGGAAAAAACCAAGAAAAGAATATTGAAGGAGTTTTAACATTGTACTTCTATTTTGGTAAAAGATACATATGATACATATACATACACATATTGTAAATAGTTGTTTGGATTGTTGAAAACAATTAACCAATTAATAATGCACACATAATTTGGAGTGTCGATATACACGGATGATTTTGTGTCAATTTATGGTCGGTCGATTAGTAACTTGTAATGATGCATTAATCAGGAGATATAATGGAGGGTACGAAGGAGAAGGTGTGTATATTTGCTAATGGACAAATTGGTGATGGGCCTTCTGGTGTAACATTCGAGTGTGATAGTGTGAAAGTGGTAAAAGTTGACCCAAATATAAGTCTGGACAGACTAAAGCAAGTGATTGGTAGGAAGTTAGAACTAGGTCCTAATCAAATTGTGACAGATCTAGTATATAGATATCCTACATGGTTAAATCCGCCATACTACCGTCGATATGATTTGAAAGAAGATGCGGATGTAGAAGAAATGTGGGAAATGACTCGATCATTACCATCTTACACGAAATGTGCTGAGCTGTATGCAAACATATGTGATTTACCGTATGATAGCAACGTTGACTCACAACGGATTGCGAATGTTGTGGGAAATATGCTTCCATCAAGTAGCAACACCATTAACGTAATGCAGCAGGATTTGTACTTATTTGAGCCTCCACCTATGAGTGACACCAATATAGCAGCATCTCCTCTGCCTCATGTAGAAGACATAGTTGATGAGGATGAGGATGAATATGCTTCTTTCTTGGGTGATGGCAACGAGGAAGATGACGACGACGACGGTGATGATGACCATGAAGTAAGGAATGACCAAGATGATTGTGCAATCGCCTTCCTATCGCAAATTCCTGATGAAGGACATGTGTTAGATGAGTTCGGTCATGGAAGAAGGTCTAAATTTTGGGGACAATGAAGAGTTATTTATTGGGTAGAGGTTTACCGACATCCGAGTGTTCAGACGTGCAATAAAGCTGTACTCTGTTCAAGTGCACCATACATTTTGGGTATATATTAGTAATAAAAAGTATGAAGAATATCGGTGTGTATACTATACAGAAAGTTACAATTGGAGAGTCAGGGCTTGTAAAAAAGAACACAGAAACTTTTGGGAGATCAAGAAATACAATGATTCCCACACATGCTTGAACACATCTTTGACTCAAGACCATCTAAAGTTAGATGCCGATGTGATATCATCCTGTATTGTGGCTATGGTGACTGACAAGCCAGATGTGCAAGTGTCGCAGATAATTCAGTGCATGTAAGGCATGTTTGGGTATATTGTGTCGTACATGAAAGCGTGGAAGGCAAAACAACTAGCTATTGCTACTGTTTTTGGCAACTGGGGAGAGCTCGTATTCCTTACTACCAAGGTGGTTAGGGATGGTTGAATACTTTATGCCTGGGTCTTATGTTAAATTTTCCAATAAGCAGACCGGTGAAGTTGATTCGAATGGACAACCTATTGAAGTGTTCCATTGTGTGTTTTGGGCATTTAAGCCGTGTATAGACGCATTTCCGTTCCTAAAACCGATCATACAAGTTGATGGAACATTCCTGTACATCAAATATAAGGGGACATTGCTCATGGCCATATCCCAGGATGGCAACCGAAATGTTGTTCCACTTGCATTTGCTATAGTTGAAGGGGAGACAAGCTCTGCATTGCCATGGTTCTTATACCTCGTACGCCGCATTGTGGTGAGAGATGCGGTGGACATATGCCTAATTTCATAT
>JBAGKO010000004.1:19917529-19935171 GCA_037177275.1 Acacia concinna | reverse complement strand
AGAGTAAGCAGCATACTTTTCACACCACAAGGGTTTCTGTACGGTGTAAAGCAACATGAGAAGTCTCTTCCCTTTCATTTTTCATTTTTCATTTGAAAACCTAACAACCGAGTAAGTGGGGCAAGTAAAATTACCTCAAGGAAATTCAGGAGTAGCAGGGCAAAGTAACCAAGTGACCATAGAAAGTTTAATTTAATAAATATAAAATAAAATCTTGCAGAACTCTAAAATTCTGATGAATCCAATACTTTCTCTTTGATACTGACATCATCTTCAGCCTACAAAATGCAACTCTAACCAAAACCACAAGTATACACTGATCAGAAAGGAAATATGCATATTGACAATTTCCACTTAACTAGAAAGATTTTTGCCACTTCAATAGCAACTCAATAGATATATTAAAACAAGATTAAGATTCAACTTAGCAAAGAACACATTAGCTTGCCATTGAAGTTACCGCGACCAAGGAAAAGTTAAAAATGAGAAAATGTCGAGTACTACATAGAACGAACATAAGAGGAAAGGAACCAACTAGATCCACAAGCACAACCACTTTAATGGAGGGCAGGCCATAAGCGATAGCATGTGAGCAAGGATGGAATAACCCCTATGACCACATCCCATGATCACTGCTTTCGCCTTGCAACAAAGGCTCCATCTTTGTTTACGAGCACTGTGCAGAAGTGGGAGCTACCAGTTATGAGATTAAACAGCAGTTGGAATCAAAGAACACAACAAAATAGGTTGGTATGTATAAAAAATCATTACAAAAATGTAAAGAACTCCAAAATCACAAATGAACTCTATACAGAAACCGAAAATTGTTAAAGTGGGAAATTCATTAAATCTCGTGAATGATGGTTTCAAAGCAAAGAAATAAACAAGATTCATTAAAGCTTGATATCCAGAAACAAAGTTGAACCTTAAATGGAAATGAAAGCAGTCAACATACTAGAAATTTATACCCAAGCTCACGTTAAACCTTGACGGAAGGCAAGAATAGCCATATGATGCAACAAAAGCTTCAATAAATTGCCGATTGCAGGATGGGAGAGAGAGATTGAAGATGGAGGTGGCGAGTAACTATGAATGATATGACGAAAGCACAGACAAGCACACAGTTCTGCAGTCATGCGAGAATGGGAGTGAGTGGCGTGCGGGTTCTGAGAAGAGAAGATGGGGAAAAAAGAATAGCGCGCGGGTTCTAAGTTTTCAATATTGGATATCATATAGATGGTTTAAAAAATTTTTTAAAAAAATAAATAATAATTTAAAAAATATCATTTAGACCTTATATATAAGTAAATGGTTTACCAACTTCTTTATATTTACAAAAATGCCACCAATCATATTTTCTAAATCTCTTCCTTCATAGACAGTTTAAAAAAGGGGGTTTAAATATACTATTTTGTACTAGTGGATCTTCCCTTTCCTAAGGCTTGCTTTTCTGGTAAAAAGAAATTTGACATTGAACTTGCAAATGATCCTTGTACCATTTTAATAAGTCAAAAATAAATGTTCCTATTGTTCAATTCTTGAGAGGCAATCCTAAGTACTTCTAACTACTTAAGGAGCTTTGTAATGACAAGAAACAATTTAGGCCTCTTAAGAGAATACAAGTAAGTGCTAACGTGTCCTCCCTATTTAAGTTTGAATTACCAGTTAAGTGTACAGGCCCCGGATTTACACCATTCCCTGCACCATCAGTAAAATTCATATTTGGGTGCATTACTAGATCTAGGGGCTGCAATTAATGTAATGTCATGGTCGGTATACTAGCATTAGGGATAAGTGGCATAAAGGATACTAGTGTAGTACTCCAACTAGCTGATAGTCCATTAGGTATCCAAAAGGCATCATTGAGGATATCCTAGTTCAAGTAAAGGAACTAGTGTTTCCTACAGATTTGTATGCTTTGGACATGTCTAATGATCTTGCAAATGAAAGTATCCTGATTCTAGAAAGACCTTTTCTTCAGACGTCCAAGACCATAATTAGCATGAGCATACCTGCATTACCATAGAAGTAGGGGAACATGTCGTAACTTTTAACATGAATGAAGTAAGGCATTATCCATTTGACAATTCTGCATTGATGGGTCTAAATGACATTGACTTTGCTATTGAGCAAGCTAGAGATGCGCATGAGCTAACATTGCATGAAAGTTATGCCATTGATTCATCTTTGAGTGCTTATTATGCATATTTTGATTCCTTATATTATGTATATTCATTTTTTGATGCATGTGGTGATGAAGTGCCCAATTCCCCAAATTTTTCCTTTATTTCAAGTTTTGATTCCATTTCTACCTTACCTACTGATTTTAGCTTTGGCAAGAGCTTGTTAGCTAATGATACAAGTGTTCAAGATGTGATTGGTGCTAAGAGTGAAGCAAATTCTATGGATATAAGCTTCTATCAATTGAAGTCTTGACTTCAGGCCACTCCTATCCACATGAATATTTCTGTCAGATGAGATCATGACCTGATGAAAATGAAGTTACAACCTTAGGTCAAGCCTCTTTGCAAGTTGGCTTCTGTCAAATGAAGTCACGACCTGATGAAACTAAAGTCGCAACTTCAACTCAAGACTGTCATGACATAAAGACTTGATGTCGCGACTTGAGCCCCCTATTTCACTATATGAACTCCAGACCAACTTGAGCTTAGTACAACACCTGATGAGACTGAATTAAGCATGATGAATCCAAATGTAATTGACAAGTGCCCGTTCAAGGAGTCTCCAAATTCCCTCTGTTGTCTAACCTCCAATCTTAGAATTGAAAGATTTACCTCTAAACCTCTAATATGCCTATCTTGAGTCTGACTATAGATTGCCTGTCATCATCTCTAGTTCTTTGACTACAACTGAATAGAGTAGTTTGATAATTGTATTGAGGAAAAATAGGGAGGCCTTGGGTTGGCAGCTAGCTAACATAAAGGGGATTGATTCCATAATGGGCACCCATAGGTTTTTGTTGAATGAAGATTCCAAACCCATTAAGCAAAGTCAAAGGAGGTTAAATCCTCTAATCTCTTATGTGGTTAGGAAAGAAATAGATAAGATTTTGATAGGTAGCATCATCTATACCATTTCTGATGGTTAATGGGTGTTAGTGGTACAAGTCATACCTAAGAAGAGGAGAATTAGAGTGGTCAAGAATGAGCAAAATGAGCTCATACCAACTAGGGTCCAAAACTCATGGCGAATTTGTATTGATTATTGGAAACTGAATGATGCCACTAAGAAAGATCATTTTCCCTTACCCTTTATTGATCAAATGCTTGAGAGATTAACAAGGAAGAGTCATTGTTTTTTCTTAGATGGTTATTCTGGTTATTTTCAGATCCCCATTGACCCTAGGGACTAAGATAAGATCACTTTCACTTGTCCATTTGGGACTTATGCATACAACAGGATGTCATTTAGTCTTTGTAATGCTTGTGGTACATTCCAGCCCTGTATGCTTTTTATTTTCTCTGACTTCATTGAAACGTGCATGGATTTATTTATGGATGACTTTACCGTTTATGGAAATTCTTTTGTTGAATGTTGGATAAGCCTTAATCTGATTCTAACATGGTGCATTGAGAAGAAATTAGTCAACCAAGGCATTGTGCTAAGCCACCTAAATTTTGAAAAGGGGATAAAGGTTGATAAGGCCAAAATTGAGGTGATATCTTCTTTGCCATACCCCATCAACTTGAAAATTTTGAGGTCTTTCTTAGGGGGAGGTGTTGCCCAATTCTTCTGGATGAGGATAGCCTTTCTTAGGGGGAGGTGTTGTCTGATTGTCCCAAACTGAGGTAGGATTTCTAAAGGGACGATGATGCCCATTTGTCAGGTCTAGATAGTCCGGTGGGTACATCTAAGAGGAGATATTGCCCAACTGCCCCAGCCTAGGTAGCAGGGACAAGCTAGCAACAGGGACTTGGGATCGATGGGCTATACAAGGTGGACAACAAAGGTGTACAAGTAGGGGAATGATACGGTATAGGAAGGGGAAGGATACGGTTCAGGTAGTAGGAAATCAAGACCCTAGGGGATATAGAAAGCAAAGGGTTGTATGCACAGATAGGGGCATACACTAACGCCATCTATTGTGATCTGTATAGGTGTTACAGAGAAATGAACCAGTAACCCAAAAGTGTCAGAAACAGAGGAACAATGCACCTATATCGTACAAAGATACTTGATAGCTATAATCTCTACCTTTAACTTGTATTGCTTTGTTTGTCTACTGTTTGTTTATTGCTTGTATGTCGTGTTCTGGTTGAGCTAGCATGTATGTATGAGATGTACAACTCTCTATTATATGCCTTAACTATTGAGTAGAATAGAGTCACGTGCATGCTCCGATACATGGTAGGTGTAAAGAGATAGGGCACTAAAGGGGAAATATGACATTGAATATAGCATGACATGTATTGCATTGTATTGTTATCGGTATGATTTTGCTACTCTCCAGAATGCAGGTGAATGCTCTATAAGAGGCAGAGGAAAGGAAAGAGTTTAGCTAAAGACATTTTTGTTTCCTGTTTTTCTAGCATGTACATGTAAACAACAACAATATTGTATATTCTGGATTATGTATGCCTCTATAAGTTAACAGAAAGTGGTTATTTTGATTATCATGTTTTGAAATTTTTATTTCCTCTCTCCCGCAGTACGGACACAACGGTGGTTCCAAAGGCCACCTCAAGAGAAAGTAAAAGATTAAAAGTAAGGTGTTATAGAGAGCAACGTTGTTCAGCTGTCATTCTTCTTTTATAATAACATAAAATTAAGAATTAACAACGACAATATCATATTTCACAGTATCAATATCATAGTTTACAAAATCAGTTAAAAAACAACTTCTGTGGATCTCTTTAGAATACAAGTTATATAGTTTACACTAATTTTAATAACATGAAATTATGAATTAATAAAAGCAGTATCATATTTCACAGCACCAGTATCCTCATTCACAATATAAATTTGAAAATCAACTTTTACAAATCTCTTTATAAGACAAGTTCTATAGGTTACGCCATACTTTTTAACAACATGAAATTAAGAATTAACAATATCAGTATCCTAATTCACAACATCAGTTCAAAAAAACAACTTTTGCAAATTTTTTTATAAGACAAGTTCTAAGGGTAACATTATACTCTTAACAACATGAAATTAGGAATTAATAAGGAAGAATTTCATATAAATACCATATGAATTTCTAAAACCCCCAAAAGACTGCTTAATTTCTAAAAGGAGACTTTGATCTCAGGGGTGAAATCTAGGATTTTCCATTTTGGCTGACGTGACACTTGACAGAGGAGACAAGGAGACGCTGACAGAGAGGTGTGTGTGTGTGTGAGAGAGAGAGAGAGAGAGATAGTGATCAGGTCAAGTTTGGTAATCCTGTTACATGTTTTGTCATCTAAGTTATAAGTCTTATTATTTCCGTTACCAATTATGTCAAAACACACAATGTCTTGAGTTTGCTTGTGTGTTTTGACATAATCGGTAGCAGAAAGAATTAAAATCATAATATAAATAACAAAACTTGCAATAAGATTAACAAGCACATCATGAATTTGCATTTTAAGTTGGTAAAAGTGTTTTGACATAATTAATAACAGAAATAACAAAATTCATAACATAAATAACAAGACTTATAATGAAATTAACAAGCTCAACCTGACTACCCACTCTCTCCCCCCTCCCCTCTATAAGTGTCAAATCTCCCTCTCTCCTCTATTAGCTTGCGCTAGTGCAGGAGCTCAATCAAATTTCAAAAGCATAGATTCCACCCCTGAGACCAAACTGTCTTTTTTAAAATTCAACAGTCCTTTAGGGTTTTATAGTTTCATTTGGCATTTATATGAAATTTTCCTAATTAACTACATCAGTATCGTTTTTTTTCAACCGACACATGAGCCTCAACTTTGTCTTTTTATTAGCCATTAATTAAGAGCAATTTAATCTTTTTCAAACATTCTAAAAATCCTAAATTTCTACTCACAAATGACATGGGATTTTAACGTTTCACCATACTAAATTATTTTTTTAAGGTTTTACTGATATGTTTTTGGGATTTTTCTAAGAAAGAACAGGGAATAATGGAAAAGTGAGAAGCCTTTATTTGGTTTGTGTGCGCCTTTTGTCTTTGAGCACGCACCAATCGTCCCCTCACTCACCAAAAACACACATTTACTTGTTATAACTTATAACACGTACGACTCAACCACTTTTAACGTCTCAATATTAATGCATTTATTTAGCGCCATATCCATGTGCTTATAACTTAAAACTGTTAGTACCTACATACGCCTTACTTTTTTTAAAAAAAATAAATGTTAATGGCATCTCCCTTCAATAGTTTACTATTGCATGCATAAATAAAAACAAATAAATATAATGCTTGTTTAATATAACTTATTATATCTAAATAAAGTCTTATACACATAATACTTTTTCAGATACTTACTTTATACTTCATAATAAATCATTTATTATATTCAAATAATTACAAACCAACTACCATAGGAATTGCCAAAGGTGGTAAAAGATGCTGCTTTCGTAACTCCAATCTAGGATTCCATTTGTATGATGTGCCGGCACAAGACCCAAGAAGCTAAGTGGCAAAATAAAATATAAAAAGCACTTACGACATTACAGATTTTTTACTTGATTGACATTATTATGACACAGTTTGACCAATGACGAAATGGGCCATTGGTTGAACGAGATTTTGTTCGTTTTCCTTTGTCAAAAGGAAGCCACTGTGGAGGCACCCTCTGAAAATTCTAGTTTTCTTCTCTCTATATTTTCTACCCCTCTTCCTACATTCAAGTCCATAATTAATTTTCTTATTCATATAATCATTCTGCCTACTTATTTTATCATGCCATGGTTGAATTTCGCCGATTAGTTTACGTTAGATTGTGTTCCAGAACATCTTAACTCAAATCAACCAAGCTTCTCATAAATAAAGGGGTTCAAATTATTGATCTGTCCATATATATATATATTTCTCCCCACTGAAGATCTCTTCTTTTCCGACAGATCTCCCCGTTGACTTTTCTAATTCTTTTTCCACGACTTGTAAGCCGATTTCATCTTCGAGTAATTAAGTCAATGATCCGTTGCTTATATTATTTTAAAAATGCGTATGGCCTGTCAACTTGTTCCAACATATATATAGCCAAGCTCCGGCAAATGTATATATAAAGTATTGTGTAAGAATCTTAGCTCATCAGATTTACGCCAATATGAAGTTATTATACCAAATACACGCATGTGATTAATTCATTGGAACTTGACTTTTTCGGACACAGGTGAAAATTTTAGTTTTTTTTTTGTCCTCCAACGAGAAGTCAGGAGGGCATGGGGGACTTGTTCCAAATGCTCGTCGTGGCCATATGTTGAACTCTAACAAGTCTTTTCCTCTAAACAAATCACGATATAGATTTTAAGTGGGAGGATGAAAACGAAACATAATGTTTATAAGAGAATTCTTGAACCTGATACAAATGATCAAATTAAAGCAGCTTAATATCTCTTAGTCACAATAATATAATTAAGCTTTTGTTTTGTTATTCGGTCAGGGTCGTCTCTCGTTTTGCATTGACCTGTTTAACATGAAAAACTACTCAAATATTCACGCCCTTCAACCCGTGACATTCCAAGGATCGAGAGTCTGTATATGTCAAACTGCTTCCCCATGTTAATTAATAACGAAATGAACCCAGGGAAAACAAAAATAATGAAGTTACTCAAGGAAAAGCAAGATCGATAAAGCTCTTTTTTTTCTTTTTAAAGTGGGGCTTGATTATGTTTAGTGGATATGGACAGAACGTGCAGGGGTTTTAAGACAATTATTGGAATCAAATGGAATGGGCTCATGATGTCATCATGACTTGACGACCAAGTTTTGAAGTGAACAAAATTACCCTCCGGCCGGTCAAAACGACAACAAAAGCCACTCAGCGTCTTCACAGATGAAATGGTAAATTATAATGGGAAGCAAACAAAAGCAGAGTGAGAGAGACTGAGAAATTACGAACTTGTTTATTCTTTTTGGTGTGGAAGCAAGCACTGCAATGGCCAATAAGCACAACAAGCCATCAGAGACACAACCCTACTCGTGAAATATGGAAAGAGGAATTAATTGAAAATGAAAAAAAAAAAAGGGTTATAAGATGGAGACTTCAAAATGAAAAAGAAAATGACTTTGGCTCAATATAATGGAGGATCCATCAATATGGGGACCTCACTAAGGGGCATCCACTTAGTGCATATTTGTGTTGTCCATGTTCCCACAAAAAGCTATTATCATAATGCGCTTTAGACCACAATCTTAGCTTTCTCCAAAGGACCATCTTCATTTGACAATTCAAAATCATTACATGACCATGTTCTTTATCCCCTTATCATTCGCCTTTTTCTTTCTCCTCTTCCCTTTATTTTCATTTTCTTAATTATTCCGCTCCTTCGGCTTTTGCATGATGTTCAATGCCCTCAATAAAGTGAATCCCTCTGTTTCTCTTCTCGATCCGCTGAACTGTGCGTTGTAGTTTCTGTTTATTATTATTTTTCCCCCTAATGAATGGACGGTCGTTATCAGTTAAGTGAAAAGAAATTTTCACATCGTTGGAAACATACTTTTACTGCACGGATTGACCAAAATTTGGTAAGACCGATTAGTTGGTGATTTTGGTGTTGACACTGGTAATTTTGACGTGGCTTTGAAACGAAGGGGTGTGTGAGAGTAAGAATATTGAAAGCAATAGAATGGGCAAGGTGGGTGAGGTTGGAGAAACATGTGTGACTGTGAGTGTCGTTTTTGGTCACTTGCAAGCTAATAGAGTGTCAAAGTGTGGATGGATTGCTATTTACTAGACAGTTATTGGGCCTTTTCATATGGATTGTCCCCAAATTCCTGGGATCTCGTAGGTTGTCTGTTTCCATGTCTGAAAGTGAAATTGAATAGCACCCAACAGGCTCACTCATCTTGATGGGTCAACCTTTGTTCAGTACCGGGGTCGTTCACCGTCCATTTACATATTGTCAAACCAGGGCAATATCTGGTCTCCCATATTTTTTTTAAATTTTAAAAAAGAACATAGTTTTGGTTACAGCCATGAGCCATGGATACTTTGAGTCAAAGTCATTGTGTAACTTATTAAGTTTTATCAAGGGAGCAATTCTCAGAACTGTTGTCAATTTTGGTTAACATTCATAGAGATGATATGTCTCTGATGTGATGGTAACATGTTAAGAAATGTTGTTGCTTATTTGATAAATGATAAGGACTTCAACAAAGGTTGATTACGATTTCAGTATCTTATTTTTTTTTAAAAAAATAAGAGTACTACAATGATCTAAACTAAAATTGATAATAATTTTAGGAACCCAAATTATGTTTTTTATTTAAATTTTAATAAAATGGAAAAGGAATAAAGAGAAAATTGAATGTAGATGGAAATCAAACAAGTATGTTTGGTAAGCCCAAGAGAGAAAATCATTTATTTTTGGGTTAATGTGTTAAAATAGTTGTGAAGTTTGCTTAGAAGTATAAAAATAACTATAAACTATTTTTGGGTGCAAAAGTAATCATGAACTTTTGAAAAAGATGCAAAACTATCAAAATATTGTTCAAAACAGTTAACTGCAACATCATGATATTTTTAACTCTCTAGATGAGGAATTCAGGGTGAGTAAAGCGCTAGAATCAGTAGAAGAAAAATTCTAAATATTCCAGGAGGCTCTTATAAAAATTTTAAAATTTTTTTCTCTAAAAATTTTCTATCAAAATTTGGGAATTATAAGTGACAACAAATTTTAGAATTTTTATGAGAGCCTCTTGAAATATTTAAAATTTTTCCTTTACTAATTTTGGCCCTTTACTCATTCTTAATTTTCATCTAGGGAGTTAAAAATATCAGAATTTTACCGTTAGCAGTTTTGAACAATACTGTAATAGTTTGCACCTTTTTATATAGTTTATTGTTACTTTTGCAATCAAAAATAATTTTTTTACACTTTTGAGCAAACTTCATAGCTATTTTAGAACCTTAACCCTTTATTTTTCTAAATAATATTTAATATGATAAAAATTAGAAAGAAATTGAGATGAATGCAGTCTAAAAGACCAAAATATCCGCCCCCCCTCTCTAAAAAATACAATTCTTTATCCCACTGCCCATTTTTGTTTATCTCACTCAAACACCAGGGTCAAATAGCAGGGGAAAAATTAAGAGTAAAAAGATATTGAGAGTGAAACAGAAAATTTGGCCTTAGCCTTTGCATTCAAGATGCTTAGTAATTTGTACTACTGTATCTCTTCATTAATCCCTTCACAACTCACAAGTGATTGTATTATATAGGAGTGGCACCATTCCTACATTCCATCAAACCAAACGTGCCTGTGCGCCCCTTCCTCACATGCCAAACCGTGAGCATGCTTGTTCGGATTTTGCAATTTGGCAGGATCATCGTTTTGTGGCTTCTGGCATGTCTGTTTCACTTGTTTGGCTTTCCTGTCCCTCTTCATTACTTGTCACAAAAAAGGAAAAAAGGCACCTTGTAGAATGTAGATGCTCTAAAGAAAAAGAAAGATCAATAATTACAACTTACAAGCGCATCATTTTTAAGATGAACAATGATAAAATCATGAGAATCATCTTCCATCTTGTACTTCATTCGCCTTTAACATGTACATGAAGAGAGAAAGTTGAGCAAACTGCATAAAGATACCACTTCTAATCCCACAAAAGAAACGTTACACTTGCATATCCACCAAGTTTGGTGACAAAACCACAAAATGTGTAACCATTTCTTGGGAATTAACGCACTAATTTCCAAAACAACCCTAGGTTACCAACAAAACATAAAGGGTTCCTCCAAATTCACGATTTTTGAACCCTGGGCATAACCCTAGGTTAGGAACAAAAGATAAAGGGTCCCTCCAACTTCATGATTTTTGAACCCTGGGCCTAAGTCTTCTAGCAACACAGTCTTTCACTTCGGTAGAAGAAGCATTTGCCATCTTTGAATCCGAGCAGGCAACCTTTTCATCCTGATCTCGCGCATCAGAGAAAGGCAATGATCTCTTTGCTGAAACCTGTCCTTCATCATTTACCGACTGCTGTTTCACAGCATCCAAACATAATTCCTTGTCAAGCTGATCCTGCACATCAGAAAAAAACAATGATCTCTTGGCAGAAACTTGACCTCCATCATCTTCAGATTGAGGTTTCACAGTGTCCAGACATTCATCCTTGTCATGCTGATCTTGCACATCACAAAAAAGCAATGATCTCTTCGCAGAAACTTGACCTCCATCATCTTCAGACTGAGGTTTCAATGATCCAACACAATTATTTTCATTGACCTCAAGAGACTTCTCTGCTGAAACTGGGACAGAAGCATCTGCATTTTCCTCCACCTTTGCTCCAGCGCGACGGGTTTGAATGAGATAGTGTGCAACTGATTTATAGCCCAATGCTGACACCTTGTATACGGAGAACACAACACAATTAAGGCAAAACTTGAACTGGACATAAAAGATGAAACAATGCTTACATTCGGTCAGTGCTTAAAGTTAGAGGGATAACCTTCCTATAAAGATAGCCAGTGGGGGGCCATCCTTTTGCTTGGCGGCATAAACTGCAGTTGCAAATTCCACGACAAGCAGGACATATCCAATTTGGATTCTGCAAGGCTTCAAGTACATGCTCCCCATATCTACAACAAAACTCATGGTGGATCGTAAATTGCTGGCTGTTTATTTTAAATCAACACTAATCGGTGGAAAGATATATTATCTCGCTCAATATGATTCTATTTATGTGCTGACTCTACATGCCAGAGAATTTGAATTGACTGGGTTGAACAAGTTAGTTATACACTTCATGCTGACTGAAGACAGACTTCAGAGTTCAAACAATATATTGAAAACATCATCATTGACTGCAGGACGTGTCGTGAATAATGTATGAGGAGAAAAACTTGTTGAACGCATACCTCATGTACAAGCAATCTCCACAAAATTGCCCTTGGACCAAGTTGCATTGGCTACACTGAGTACGATAGCCCAGGGTTTTTTGCCTGCAAATTAAAGTATTTACATCTAGTAACAAAGTTCAGAGAAAAATTATGAAATAAAAGACTGAGGAGACTTCATCAAATGATGAATTAAATAAGGGCATGGTACACAACAGTCATTTTTAAATACTATATTAAGAAAAAGGAAACAATAAGTTTATCCAAAGCAAGTCACCCTAAATTTCACACGCATTGATATTTAGTGTGAAAAGAGTGTTAGGATGTCAAATTGAGCTTAACAAGGAGCATAAAACTTGAAGAATCCAACTTAGACACCCTTCCCAAAATAAAAAAAAGTTATTTCACTACAGCGTCAACATAATTTTGAAAATCACCTGTCAGTTTCCACTCTAATAATACCACAGATGGAGACTACAACCACAAGTAACTATTGGTACAGTGAACTCAAACAATATGTTTCCCCTGCCCCCAAGAAACGAAAGGGAGAAAAACCATTGATTCATAAGAAATATGAAGAAGTTTGAACTTATACACTTTTAGCTAAGAAAAAATTAGGCTTCGGGCGGCTTTTGCATAAATTCTGCGTGCTATAAGAAATCCTCTAATCCAATGAAACTTTTCAAATAAATATAAATAAATTCCAGAAGTTACAAGCAGGACATAACTAGAGACACGTTACCTAAAAACACACACCCAAGAAAGCTAAAAGGGAACTGACTCATCGATTAAAATAGAAGTGGTACAAGTTTGCAGGATGACCACTTCAGATTCATGTTTCTACCATCTGCGGAAATCTCCTCTGCCAGCCTAAAAGGCTACATTTTGGGTCTTGGTTTTTCAAAGAACTTAATATCAAATTGGCTGTCATGTTGGCCATGACAAAAAATGGCAGGCCCACCAACCACATGTCGTTGAAGTGGCGGGCAATTAAGCATGGACTAAATCAAACTTTTTTTAATAGAATTTAACTATCCTTATACACAATATCAAGGCAGACGATTCACCTCAAGATAAAATTATTAGAGATCTCACGGTGATCATTCGCTCCTTTTCAGTGGCTAAAAAAAAACTAGAGCTAACCTGCACTGATGGCAAGTTTTCCCGTTGAAGGAATCATATATTCGTTTACCATCCTTCCCATACCCATCCACGAACAATGTCCAGGGCTTCTCCGTGTTACCCAGCAGCTTCTCGTGTTGTTCGGTGTAAATTTCTGGCTTTGAATCTGCATCTGTCACAAATTTTCCATTTTGCAGAGATTCGTCTTTATTTGGGAGCACTTCAGAGTAACTCACAGGCGCCACATTCTGCAATCTAGAGACATTAAAAATCAATATGAGGAGGACGAAATAAAGGGAAGAGAAGATGATGATGTGTGTGAGAGAGAACGGCTACTAAATCTGATCATTAATCCATATATTTTCTGGATAACACTTCATTAGTACTTCCACAGACAGCGCATATATGAAGATTTAGTGCATTTCGAAAGTGGGAGGGAAACACGAAAGTAGTATCAAATTTGAGATGTTTGTTTGCCGACGTCGAACGGCAAGAATGCAAGGTGAAGCTGGAATACTCACCCGATTAAACATAAATTAAATTTTAAATCCATTGTACGTACAGGAAAAAAATAAAAATCGCAATTAAATGATTCGCTCTGTTAGCTGATTTTCCACAGAAATAATAAGCACTTAAGCAGATTCAGGATTGATCTCAGCACAGTAAAACAAAAGAGAGGCTTTATAGGAAAACCTTGAAGAGCGGCGAAGGGGTCCGGATGACTTCGGAGCAGATGGTCGCTGAGGGGTTTTACAGTGCGATGGGTCTAATCGGGTGCGTCGTTGAGATGCCTGTGCCTTGAGCTTGAGGGAGAGATCTGCAATGCCTAGCTTTTCTAGTCTCTCTCGGTTTTCTCTGATTCTTTGCTCTCTGGACTGCTCGTAGAGAGACATTTTTTGAGTCTCGATCGTAGGAGTTCGACCATTGCTGCCGAACTGGGGAGGATTGGGATTGGATTTCACTGAAGCTGCCATTCTTGCCCTTACTTCTGTTCTCTGATTTTGAGTTTTGAACCTCAAACGGTCGATTTTGATTTTGAATTTGGAAGAGCGTTGATGGCGAAGTACGTCACCGCGCGGAGTGAAATGGGGCGGTCTTCTCTTCGCGAGGGCGTGTGTGTCTGAAAGCGAACTTTTTTCTTAATTTTTTCCCCTTTAAGCCATAATCCATTAATTAAATAGTCAAATCCCATGCTTTCTGGTCGAAACAAATCCCATACTTTGTCAGTGAGAGAGTTGGCCCAAAAACCAAAACAAAAGTCAGCGAGAGGATCACCGAAAATCCCACAAAGTAGTATATAACTATATATTAAAAAAAAAAATTAAGGTTCAAATTTAGTAACTAATTTTTTTCTAACTCACACCCACATAGTAACTGTTTTGGGCTTGTTCAGTGGTAACTTTAGATAAAAAGTGATTTCAGAAAAAAAGTAGCTCATCATAATTGACTTATGTTTAGATAAAAAATAACAGAAGTGACTTTTTTTTTATGGAGTTGTGTTTGGATAATAAGATGAAAAGTAACTTATTATATTTTTTTAATAGAGTTTATTTATTGTTAAAGAAAACTTTGTTATATATTTTAAAGTTGATAATTATACAATATTTAGATTGAGATCATTTTTTGACGTAGTCACAATTATTTTTTTATAAAAAGTAAAAATAGTAAGATACATAATTAATTATTCATTTTAAATTAGATGAAAAGCTTATAACAAGTTGGTCTCTGATTGTGTCATGAATAGAATTCATTTTTCTTGAACTTGTAGTTGATGAAGATGCCCCTCGAAGATGACAATCATTGTCTTCAGGAGTAATATTTGTTACTTCTCCATTTATAAATCTATCATCAGTCTGAGAAGTTCGTCGAATAAAATTATGTATAGTCATCGTTACGCAAACTATCTTGACTTGTGTTTCAAACTCATATCTGGGCATGTGATTCAATATTTTAAACATGGCCTTCCAGACTCAAAACATTCGTTATATAGTGCACCTCAAGCTTGAATGATAATAATTAAAAATCTCTTGATGATTTGCAAATCCATGTTGTCGTCTGCAGTTTTGAAGGTGATAACGCTCACATCTGTATGGACCAAGATATCCAAATGAGGTTGGGTAGCCCGAATCGACTAAATAATACTTTCCTACAAAAGTAAACGCATTTTAATGATAATGGGAATTTAATAGTAAACGCATTTTGAGACAAAAAATAATAGTAATGAAATTGAAATATTGTAAGTCAAACCTTGAGGTGGATGAGGGAAATTCAAATTTGGAGTTGACAGAGTTACATTGAACACACATGCATCATGTGCAGTGCCTTCCTATTTCGCCAACACAAAAGTAAAGCACATATTACAATCACACACTATCATGATATTCTGTGTGGGATATCATTTGCGTCTAATAAATCTAGATTGTTTGTAATATCCTAATTTTTATTTCTAATATTTAAGTATTATTATTAATAAATTGGAGGTTTATAGGAGATTTATAAACATAAAATTAAGAGAAATGTGGAAGAAATATGGTTAAGAATTGAAGGTTGTATATTTATTAAGATTGGGTTGAATTTTATGAAATTATTTTATGGTAATTAGAAATTTAAATGAAATTATTTGAATATAGAAAGAATTAAATTAGAATTTAGAAGGATTAAATTAAAGTTCTTATAGAAAATTTATTGGAGTAAAATACATAAATAAAGATTAAGTATTTTAAATTTTCAAACTTTTTGGCAAATGATGGTTAATTAGGAAAGATGAGTTAGAAAAATCAAAATAAAAAATTATTATTAATTATAAATGTATAAATGTGTTATGTATATAAAATTATAAAAAAAAAAAGAAGAGAAAACAGAAACGAAGAAAAGAAGCAAAATTTATATATATAATAGAATATTAAAAAGGGTGTGGGACACACGCCACTTTATAATAAAAAGGGTTGATGTGCTTAAATACCTCAAAAGTATTGCGCTATGGGCTATAGGCACCCGGAAGTTTTTTGGGGCCAAAAATACTCCGAAAGTTTTTAAAACGGGGCAAAAATACCTATATGTTAAATCCACAAATGGTCAACGTCTGTTGACTCTGCATATGCAGACGTGGCATGTCTATGAGGCATCCACTTCACTTTTTTTTACAACTAAGTCATCTAAAAATTCCGAAACCTTCACAGAAAATCCCTAAAAATATCAGAAGACTACCACTAATATTTCAGAATTTTTGGATGTCTAAAACTTCCAGAATAAAGTTTTCTGTAAAACCCCTTTTACCGATAATTTACCAATTTTAAGGGCTTTTACTCACATAACTGGTTTTCTTTTATGATTTTTATTGCATAAAAAATTTCTTAAAATAATATACTAATTTTCCCATATCCCAATCCAGAACACTGAGGTCCTAATATATCTGATAACATCAGTTTTTGGCTAAAACCCTATTCAGCCAAAAATTATGAAAATATTCAAAAATTCATAATAAATTTCTTAGACCCTAAAACAACATTTTGATTGCACCATAATGTTTTGGACACCCTCTACTACTTTCTAGGATTTTATGAGTAGATTGGACTTGTCCGCATGTCGGATACCATATAATATCTCAAAATTTTTGTAGGCTAGAAAAGGGTATTTTAGGCCAAAATAGTGATTTTGGGTAAACTGAGTATCATATCCTGATATTTTTTAGATCTAGATGAGGTATTCCAAATGAGGAGAGGGCCTTAGTCTGTAGAGGACTAAAATATCTCACAACAATTAAAGTGAAATTTCCTAAAAATTCTGCAAAGTTTTGGAAATATACTAAAACTCTTTGCATAGAGGTCATTTCCTGGATTTTATTTCAATTATTGTGAGATATTTTAGTCCTCTACAGACTAAGGCCCTCTGCTCATTTAGAATACCTCATCTAGGACTAAAAAAATATCAGGGCACGATACTCGGTCTACACCAAAATCACTATTTTGGCCTAAAATACTCTTTTTTGGCCTACAAAAATTCTGAGATATTACATGGTACCTAACATGAGGACAAGTCCAAGATGCCCAAAAATTCCCATAAAATACTAGAAAGTAGTAGAGGGTGTCCAAAACATTATGGTGTAGTTAGAATGTTGTTTAGAGGTCTGAGGAATTTATTATGAATTTTTGAATATTTTCATAATTTTTGGCCGAACAGGGTTTTTGACCAAAAACTGATATTATCATATATATTGGGACCTCAGTGTTCTAGACTGGGATATGAAAAAATTAATATACTATTTTAGGAATTTTTTGATACAATAAAAATCAGAAAAGAAAACCAGTTATGTGAGCAAAAGTCCTTGAAATTAGTAAATTATCGGTAAAAAGGGTTTTACGAAAAACTTTATTCTGAGAGTTCTAAACATCCAAAAATTTTGAAATATTAGTGGTAGTCTCCTGGTATTTTTAGCGATTTTTTGTGAAGGTTTCAGAATTTTTAGATAACTAGTTGTAAAAAAAAGTGAAGTGGACGTCTCATAAACATGCCACGTCAGCATATGC
>JBAGKO010000004.1:19884641-19910890 GCA_037177275.1 Acacia concinna | reverse complement strand
CAATAGACTCAATCTCATTTGTTCTTCTAAGGCATCTTTCATAATCCTTATTATATTGCTTGACTAATCTACAAGAAAGTTTACATTAAACATGGTAATTAGTCAAAGTAAAGAATAATGCATGATACAAACTTTTTGCTCTTAATATGATACATCTATATTTGACATTATCAAAACTAATCATACATCTAACAGAATTTAGTTATATTGGAGTTTTATTTTCAACTTCAAATAAGTTTGTTAAATTTGCCCCAAAAAAAAGTAGAAATCGAGATTCCTTATTTTATTATAAGATGACTAAATGCTGCTCTTATAAAATTTGGTCAAAACTGTTTCTATTTTATTATTTAGGATTAAGGTTTATTTTGGTCTTGGAAGTTATCACCAAATTCTAATTTCATAAGGAATTGTTTTCTTTGGAGCAATGTTGCCCTAAAAGTTTGAAATCATAGCAATTTCGTCATTGGCATTATCCAAGTTAAATTTGATTGTTAGTTGATCAAATATGCTATGTTAGTAAGTCTATGTGTCATCCATATCATTTTTTTTTGTTTAGGTGTAAAGTTGTTTTAGAAGTTTTCACTAGAGAGCTATTTTATCCCAATGTTATGTTTGGATGGAGAGAAAAGTAGTGAAAAATTAACATTAGAGTTGAAAACTTCCATAAATGATAAAAAAAACCTTATTATTTTGGGAGTTTTCTCCCTTAGTTTTATTTCCTCATTAATTTTCTCTTCATATAAATATAGGGCAAACCTTTCTAAATCATAACAATTTCACCTCGGCTATTATCTATGTTAAGTTTACCCGTTAATTGATCAAATAAACTTATCCAGTTAGTCCACTTCATTTTTCCCAAGTTAGATTTATAAATAATATTTTTCAAAACAAAATGCACCTCGTCTAAATGATTGGAGAAAATCAAAGAGGTAAAAGCATCATACACGATGAAGAGAAAATCAAAGAGCTTCCTATTTATCTTGATGTCATTGGGGTGCAGCAATAAAGGGCTACTAGTTGCCTCTCGCTCTCGGTAATCTTCTTCAGTGCGCTTAAATCCATATATTGAACCTTTTTTTTCATTTCCTCTAGGGAATGTGAGCTCATCCTCCATGTTCAACTTCTTTTTCAATATTGTTCACATTGCCAATTTAACATATTTAGAAAATTAACACTCAAACTTAATGTTTATAATCATTAGGACAATATTGCTACAATTTGGAAGCTTCTAGAGTAATATTAAACTCAAAAAATTTCAAAGAAAAGATTGCTCATGAGTGAAAACTTTCACAGCAAATTTACACTGTAATAAAAATATCATAGATGACAGGTAAACCTGTTAGTTTAATATATTTGGCCAACTTATAATCAAACTTAACTTGGATAATAGCTGAGCGAACTTTTTATGAATTTGACACTTTTTGGGTGATATTGCTCTAAAAAAAATTTCAGAGCAAAATTGAGATTTTGTGGCAACTCCTACAACAAAAATGGATCTTAACCCTATTATTTCGCACCAACGCATGATATTATTGTTTTATATAGGGCAAAAACTGAATAAGAAATTAAATCATATAAATATTATTTTTATAAGATTTAATTATTTTACAAAATCATATACGAAATAAGAAAGAATCTAAACCTTCATAGAAGATTAGAAGGCATTACTTTAACTAGAGATTGAAAAATGAGGTGTAATACATAAATGACGGGCTTTTTATAAGTTTTCTCTTTTATAGTAATACATTAATATTGAAGCTACCAACTAATAAAAGTGTTAAATGCATCTCCTAAGAAAACTAAAATTAACACATGATATGAAGGTAACAAGTAAAATAAATTCATATTTTTCATTGGTCATATTACTCATTATTACTCAAAAAATACTATACAAATAAATTAAATTGGGAGGAGGCTAATATTTATCCTTAATTTTACTATAAACAATGAAATTGTGGTGCATATTTAATACTCATCATGTTCTGAATGTAGAATATAGTTTGAGAGTAAATTTTAATTCAAAATATAAGATTGTTTTATTTTTTTATCTCTAATATTGATCATTTTTCTTTAAATTAGTTTACCTAACTTATAAACTTATCAATAATATTATATTACATAGAAATATTTTAGAGAGATCATGTTGTGTGTGCATTTTAATTAAATAATTTATTTAGCTTTATGAATATATTTGAATTGGATAAATAAGTTTCACATTAATGACTGCCACTCCCGTCCCTATTATAAATCCTTTTTTACTAAAAAATTTGATTTTTAATATAAGTTCAGTTTTCAGTATTAAATGATATTGTTATAGTTTTTCCTTTTATCAAAGGAGGAGAGAGAAGAAAAAATTGAAAAAATAATATTCATAAATGAGGGTAAATGTATAAATTTGATAATTAATTATTGGCTTAACTAATTCTTCTTAGTATGTGAGAATTAGTTTAAAATGACTTATAATAGGGACTAAAGTGGTAGACGACTATATTCAAGATAGTTAATACATTGGATTGGAGTCCAAAATTTGATTTTCTCTTCCCCATAAAATTGATATTCCACTTATTTGGGTTAGCGCTATTCTTCTAACTTAATTTATGGTAGACAAAATATGCACTCCCTCCGGTTTTAATTATAAAACCTTTTTTATAGACTACAAACAGAACCTTATAAGTAGAATAAGAGAGTATGTGAAAAGACCAACGGCCTCTAGGCCGTTTGGTATGGTTAGTGCCCTATGTAGCACCTAATCCATGTTCGATCTCGACCTCATATAATAATAAAAAAAGAGTATGTGAAAAAAATGTTGTTCCTAACCAAAGAATGTTTTTTAAAGCTAACAAAATTCTAATTGACAACGAATGTTTGCGATATGCACATTGATGGCTGGTAAATGCATATGATGTTGCAAATTTTGTAACATTGACTCCAATCTGGAAATATGATTACCAATCTTGCCCACCTTCTATATATTCCAACATTTTAATTCCTCCTTTCATATCTCAAGTTTACAGACAACAACCCATAAGACATTAGGATGACATGAAGATTTCCATACAGCACGAAGTATAGCCTCACATTCTGAAAATTTTATCCAAAAATTCTCAAAACGGAATGGCCGCGAAACAAATAATTGCTCATGCTGATAAGAAAATATTAAAGGAGTGTGATCAGATCCAGCAATAGGTAACACCTGAAATTTAGAGTGAGGAAAAGATTCAAGCCATAAAGTTACAAAGGACACGATCTAAACATTCTCAAACAACATCATCATTTTGACACCTATTTGTCCAAGTAAACCAACAACCTACAGGAGGAATCCTTGTGGGCTCAGAAGGCTCGAGTTAACAAAATGTTGTTTGGTGATAGAAATACTTATTGTTTTCATAACCTTGTTAAGAAGAAAAGAGTTACTTCTTTCATTTCAAGATTGCAGGATGCAGAATCTCATTGGGTGACGGGTCACCATAATCTTGCCAAATTAGCGGTTCAACATTTTTCTCAGAGATTTTCTTTAGATCAGATACCATCCAAAGCTGAAATTTTAAATCATCTTTCAAATATCAATATCCTAGCTCTTCATTCAGAACATATCTTGCTAATCAATGAAATCTGATGGTGCGCCTGGTCCAGATGGTTTCAATCCTCAGTTTTATCAACATTATTGGCCTCTTTTGAAACATGAGGTTTTCCAGTTGGTGCAACAATTCTTTCATTCTCATGAATTACCCTCTACTATGAATTTAACGTTTATTACATTGATTCAAAAAGGTCAGCAAGTGCAATCTTTTAATGGCTTTCGACCTATTAACCTTTGTAATGTTATTTATAAAATAATTTCTAAGGTCTTATGTGGTCTATTACAGTCAATTCTTCCGCAACTTATTACTCCATTTCAATATGCTTTTCTGAAAGGACGATTGATTTCTGACAATATTTTGATTGTTAGTGAAGTGATGGCCACATTAAAGAGTATGCGATCTCAAAAACAGGGTTGGTGTGTTCTAAAGATAGATATTGAAAAAGCATTTGATTTTATTTCATGGAACTTCTTACAAGCTGTTCTTGAAATAATGCATTTTCCAGTTGCCTAGATTTCTATGATCATGTCATGTGTCTCTTCTGCTTCTTATCAAGTCCTGATTAATGGTTCTCCTTCTTCTATTTTTTATCCTCAGTGTGGAATTCGTCAGGGAGATCCATTATCCCCATATCTATATATTTTATGTGCCAATGTTTTATCATCTTGGATTCTTCATGCTCAGTCTCAAGATTTGTGGAAGGGACTTAAAATTTCGTGTGGATTACTTCCTCTAACTCATTTACTTTATGCTGATGATACTGTGTTGTTTGTTCTGGCAGAGGAAGGATATTTGCAAAGGGTTAAACATATTTTATCTTTATACGGTTGGTTATCAAGACAGAAAAACCAATCATTCTAAATCTATCATGATTTTTAGCCCTAATGTTGCCATGGACTTGAGTTTCGTTACTCTTCGTTAATGGGTTTTCGTTTTGCTCAAAAGTTGGAAAAATATTTGGGTACTTATGTTGGTTTGGGAAAGGATCGTTCTTTATTATATAAGGAAGTTCTTGAGAAACTTGATTCTAAATTGCAAATGTGGAAATCTAGGCTTTTATCTTAGGCTGGTTATATTACTCTTATTAAGTCAGTCATCTCGTCTATTTTGGTTTATTCTATGTCCTTTGTGAAGCTACCTATCTCGGTGGCACATACAATTGATATGAGGATTGCTGATTTTTTTTTGGGGTTTCAATGGTATGAGGAAAATGATGCATTTATTAGCCTAGAACCTGGTATGTCAACCTTTGAGTTGGGGTGGTTTGGATATTCATCAAACTGGTTCATTTAATGATGCATTATTGCAAAAAATATCTGGCATCTTTTCTCTGCTAAGGAGGGCTCTTTTGTTTCTTCTATTTTAAAGCCTAAATATATTTTTGTGCTGGAAGATGGGATCTTGATTTCGCATTCAGTTCAATCTCGTCTATGGAAAGATAGCTTTGTTGTTAGCAAACTGATCATTGATAATATGATATGGAAGATAGGTGATGGATCTCGCATTAACCCTTTTGGTCGCCTTTAGTGGCCAATACAGGGTAGCCCATTATCTTTGATGACAGTGGGTGATTTGTTACTTCATGAACAAGGGTGTTGGAATGAGAGATTAATTCATTTCCTATATCATCCTCTAGTGGCTGAAAAGATTTTATCTACTCCATTTTCTATTTTTCAATCTGTTGATTCGATTGCTTGGAACAAAAATTCAAAAGGGAGGTATATTGTTGCTGATGGCTATTCTAGTCTTATGGCTAGTCCTTCTCCTGATGTTATAGACTTTTCAATCTATTGGCACCAAGTTAATCGCCTTAAGCTTATTCCTCGTGTGAGTATTTTTATGTGGCGATTTTTCAAAGGTTCCCTACCTACCAGAGCTACATTGTCCCATCATCATTTGCAAATTTCAACTTCTTGTTTATTCTATTTGTTCCTGTGGAATCAAGATACCACCTATTTTTCCAATGTCACTAGGCTAGAGCAATATGGTTTTCTTTACCTCTTGGTCTACATTCTGATTTTGTGCCAGAGTCTCATATTTCTACATGGTTATTACTTACTATTGAGCACTCTCCCTCTGATGTTGCCCTCATGATCTGTTGGGTTTTATACTATCTTTGGTACTTTCGGAATACGAAGTTACATTCTCAAGTGGAGGTTCATCCGTCAATTGTTCATCAAGCAATTTATCGAGATATTCATGTTTATCACACATTCTCTAAGAGGTTGTTGTCCTCTTCTTCTCATCCTCGATCAGCTAGTATCAATCATAATGGCGAATTCATGTCAATTCCTTGATCAGGATGGTTCATACATATGTCAAAGTTATCCAAATCTCACTCTTTACCAGTTCAGAAATTTTCATGCCATGTTTATTTTGAGGGCATTCTATTTAGGCAATCTTCAATTAATATCTTGCATGGTCAGTTGAAATGGGAAATAATTTTTCCTCATCTACGCAAATTGCTATTATTTATTAGGAACCAACATGTTATACCAGATCCATTTCATCATGTGGTGGTTCTTTATGCGGAGGATGTGGTCTTCAAGAAAATACTTTGCAAAGAAATCATTTTGTCTTATCCAATTCGGATTGTGCTTAATAATTGCTTAACACTGTTAGGGATGTTTTTGAATTTTATCTTGTTATAGTCCTTTCCTTTTCTTTTGATTTTTTTTTACTTCTTATTGTTCATCTTTTTTACTATAAAAAAATCAAATAAATCATCTCTAGTGGAAAATGCAGTGAAATTTTCCCTGATATGTACAAACAATTACTCCGAACTAGCAACTAGCAACTAGCAACGAGCAACGAGCATCCAGCAAAGTACGCCCACGGTTAGAATTTCATAAAGTAGGCTCGCGGGTATTTGGTCTCCGAGGTTGGAATTCTCCTCACTAGGGTTTAAACTTTAAAGTGGGTTTTCTGAGTTTCGATTCCAAAACCTCCAACAAACCAGATACGAGTATACGACCTAGATAACACAATGTCATTTCCTTTGTTCTCCACGCCACAGCAACAACCGCTCTTTCAGCCCCAGCAGCAGCAACAGCAGCAGAGCAATTTGTTCCTTCCGCAGCAGCAGCAACCGCAATTGCAATTGCAACTCCAGCCACAGCCGCAGCCGCAGCCGCAGCCGCAGCCACAGCAGCAGCAACTGTTTCTTTTCACTACCGATAAAGCTCCTGCTAATTATAGTACCAAGTGGGCAGATCTTCATCCTGATTCTCAGAAGGCTCTCCTTCAGATCGAGTACGTTAATAATTGTTGCTCTTTCAAAAGTCTAAGTTCCCGCTAACATGTGAAGGAAGATAAGAAGTTGGGTTTGCGTAATTCTCTCATTTGTTGTAGTTTTGAAGGGAATTATGGCTGCTTATGTCAAATTCAAGTATATCTGCAGCAAGCTTCTGCAAAAGTGTGAAATTTATTATAGGATCTCAGTAGTTGAAAGAGTAGTAAAATTTTACCCCCACCTGAAGGGAAATGTAACCTTTAGTGTTAATGGCATATATAGCGTAGATTATATAAATTCTACAGGAATTCAGCACTTTTTCTGTACAAAAAAATGTTTAATGCGTTAGCATGCTGTTTTGCTTGGTTGTTAATTTTTTACGCAGGGAGCGGATATTGGAGTATAGGGACGAGAGCCAGAGACTGGATCAGTGTGGTCGTCTCTACGATTCTTCAGTTTCAAACGAAGGGTTTGAGCTTGACGCAAGCCACATTGTTCAGGTACTTGTTTTTATCCTCGTCAAGGTTGTGTTTAGTTACCTGGTTCATTCTTTTATGTAATTAAGATAAATGATCTTTGGTGCTTCAAATAAGCAATGGTTTGTCAACTGGAAAAAGTAATTGCGAGGTGAATGGGCACTTGACATATGTGTTTGCTCTGTTCATTTAAAAAGGTTGCTCATTAAATTGTGATAGTTTGTTAAGCGTACAGCTTAGTTACAGGAAAAGATTATAGAAATTTTGATGTAATTTCGGTCACCTATAAATAAATTGTAGAGCAGATAGCAGCTGCATAAACAATGTTAGACACAATAGATGGTACAACTTATGGGGCCCTGTTTGGTTTTCACTTTTCCATATCATGACAATCTATGTGCGAAATATCTATTTTTTTCCTTTTAGTAATTGCTTAATGGCATCTATTTCTTTTTACAATTAATTTTTATATAAGACATATACGAATTTCACATCTAAAAGGTATCTTTTTTCATTCTATTTCCTTTTCTGTTCCATTCCTCAAACCAAATGAGCCAATTATAGCTTTGGGGAAAACTTGCAAGCCTGTCTTCAAAAGATGTGGAAGCATTTGAGTTTTCTTCAAGTTCATGATGCAGTCATTTGTACAGTGTGTTTTGTAGCTGTTTATTTTGTGTATTGTTAAACTGTTTTTCTTGATGAACTATTAGAAAATTAATTGCTCTTTTCTCTTGATTTTATGATAGTTTATATATGGATGGGAACAATGGCAGTTTTTTCTCTGCTGATTGACAGGAACTTGGGGGAATCAGCACTGCCATGGAACGACAGAAAACTTTGTTGCAGGAATTGATGTTTGTCGTTAAGGATATGTTACGCAACACAGAGGTTGCTATTCATTCTTTTATGATATTACGTCCGAGGTTCCTCCGTCCTAGTGGAGGGAGTGCCTCAAGCGCCACAGCTCCTTTGCAGACTCCTGGAACCACTGTAGCACCTAGT
Organism: Acacia concinna; assembly: GCA_037177275.1. NCBI lineage: Eukaryota > Viridiplantae > Streptophyta > Magnoliopsida > Fabales > Fabaceae > Acacia > Acacia concinna. Next base: position 19,902,599 of record JBAGKO010000004.1, on the reverse strand, counting down.
TCGAGTAGCCAGCCAACAACTACAACGATAGTGCCTGTTTTTGATTTTTATTATGGGCTTCCAAAGAAACCATCACCATTCTTGCAGCAATCAGTCTTAAGATTTGAGAAGTATCTAGGTGAATGCCGTCAATGGATTGAAGAGTTGGAGCAACTGCTTCTCTTAGACTGTGAGAAAAACGGTTCTAATAACAGATCGTCACTATTGCAATCTCTTCCCAAAGTCATGACAAATGTGCATGACTTTTTTGTTCATGTGGCTGCAAAGGTAAAGATAGACTGATACAACATTTTCAATTGATGTTTCAATGTAAGATGAGTATGCTGCACTTGATCATTGATATTATGAATTCAACTATCTGATACCATACTGTACTTAAAATGTAAAGCGAATGATTTTGTGATAACCAAACTCCCAATCTTTAATCACTTGAACTGTTTGCTCCCTTTCTTTCCTCTTGATTTTCCCCTTTTTCCCGCATCATATTTTATTTTACTTGCTAAAAGGTATACCTCAATTATTTATCCTTATGTTATGCTGGATGAGTAATTTAGTTGTTTATATCCTTTGATTTTCAGTGCTGAAATGAACTTGGAGCCTTAAAATTTTGAGTTCCCTGGCTTCTTGAATTCTAGATTCTTAATGATTTGTCTAAATATATAATTGTTATGAATTTATTCTCCATGTGGGAATGCCATACCCTGTGTCCTTAACTGCTTTCATCTTGTTTAATGAACCAAGGACAAATTTTAAGTATACAAAAAAATGTCTTGGAGCTGATGCATGTTTCACATTCTTCCTTTTCTTGAAACAAATTATCATGTGGAAATAAAAGAGAGCTATTCCATTTTGTCATATTCCCTTTATGGCTGACAAGTTGTTACATGCTTGCCTAGGCGGAAAGTATTCATCAGTACATTGAATCTATGAAATCAGCTTACCTAGCTGATCAGCGTCGCTGGGGAGAGGTGAATGATCCATTTTTAGAGGCTGATCGGCGAGAAACAGCTAGACAAGAAGCTGCCTCAAAAAGAGTTCATCCAACGCTACACTTGCCTGCAAATACACAACCATCCACACAAGTTGCTGGTTTGTTTTCCAGCTCAGGAACTCAAGGGACGTTGACTGCCTCACAGACATCTGCAGCAACCTCATCATCTTCATCAGGGAGTGGCCTTTCACTTTTTAGCACACCATCTTCTGTTCCACCTTCTACGCCATCTATGTTCACAACACCAACGACTTCTGCTCCAGCACCCTCTTTGTTCGGTTCATCTAGCGCCACACCCCAACCCTCAGCGTTTAGTTCTTCATCTTCCTTATTTGCTCCTTCTTCCTCTCCCTCTCTTTTCAGTAGTTCTGCTTCACCATTTGGTGCGAGTACTGGAGGTTCACTCTTTTCAACTCCATTTGCATCAGGTACCTTCTTGAGTTTTGAGTCTGCATAGGGTCCTTTAGATGTTGAGTATGGACAAAAAAGATAACTTGGAAAATAGAATTTCATTGTTGAGAGTCAAATAAATTGAAATATGGCTATTGTTACTTGTACTTCTTCAGGTGCTGCAACAGGATCAGGGGCGAGCTTTGGGGCTGCATCGGTGAGTGAAGTTCTGGCTTTCTGACTTACGTTTAGACTATATTACTGTTACAATTTATAATAAAGACTAGTACCACACCATGCTCAATAAAGGGGTTTTAGGTTAGGGATGAGAGACAGAGCAACACGAAAGGAAATGGAGGAAATGAATAGATTGATTGAGTTGTATTACTGTACATCATATATATGCCTCTTACATGATACACGTGGATAACTTTACTGACTTCTTGTTACACTGAACTAACTTGTAACTAATAGCTAACCACTTACTAACTCATAGCTAACTACTTACTAACTCACTTGATTACATTATCACTCAATTTATATAATAAAGCATTGTGCTTTCCTGTTTATTTAGGTTGTCATTTTTTTTTTATGGCTTGTAATAATTTATGTATTGAGTGAACTTTCCCTATTGTTCTTGCAGAAATCATCAAGGCCAAAATCCAGAACTGCTCGACGATGATAAATGTCATCTTATGAAATTGACGGGCTACTGTCAAAGAAATATGCGTTTAGTGTTGAAAATATTGGTTTCTTGGTCTAAATCTTGCTTTATTTCGAATTTGATTTAACTTCAGGGGTCGATGCTTGGTTATGGACACCAGTGCATCTTGCAATCAGGTTATTCCATGAAGCAATTTGAAACAAGGCATTAGTGGGTTTATTTTTCTGTAACATAATCAAAAGTTATATGCTGGGGATCATTCTTTTATAATCACATTTCATGGAGATTCGCACCCAATTTTTCCAAGAGTTCTGACTTGTCCGTTGTCCGTTGTCCGCTAGGCTTTGTAGTGCTTAGGAAAAAATAGTGAACCAGAGTTCAGCAGAATTTCATCAGCTGCATTGACAAAATTGGTCTTGCTGACAATGCTAGCATGAATCATGTTCTCCTGAAAGTCTTGTTTTAAACTACTTTGTAATTGATAGGCAGTTTGTTTTGTGTGTAACTTAATTGAGACTTCCAAGTTTTCAATATTTCTTCAGTTGACCCCGGATGTCCATATTTCTGAGTGCTTGTAAATCTTGAGACTGATGCTTACCTGAATTCCAGAAGCCCCAACCTGACTAGTATAGTGTGCCGTGGGTCAATTTGATTGCCTCCAATAAAATGATAATGTAAATAGCCTGGGCATTTATATATAGCAAATTTACTATCGTCATTTATAGCCTAGAAATGTATTGATATGTATTAAGTAAACTATACATAGATATATGCCAGCTATATATAATTTAAAAATTTCCAAATTTTTTGAATGATGTTAAAATGCATAAATTATAATAACTAGGATAAAGTTTTAAAATGTTATTGATCTAGGCTTAACATCATATTTTTGAAAATTATGTGCAGCTAACAGATCATTTCCACCTTTGGGCTTTGGCGTTCTTGGTATAGAAAAATATACGTGATCTTTTAATGCCAAACTCCTAATTGTGTGCAATTAGTTCATTTTATCTAACAACTCATGTATATCCCTTGGTGATTATAACAAAAACAAGAACTAAGCAAATGACATACACTTCCGGTGCTTCGCTTCTTTCGTTATCTCTGTGTGTATATATTCATTCTTCACTTTAATACCACCTCATGCGCATGGCGGATGGGCTGTAACCTCAAAAACTAGTGAAGCATGTTCTCCCCAGCTTCATTGTCATCAATTTCTGTTCTGACCATGTTCATTTTTAGACCATGCAATTCGGCTTGCACCTCAACAATCTTAGGGTGTGATTGATCTCCTGAAGAGAATACAGAGATGTCATCCTCGGCCTCAATCCAACTCAGACCCGGCTCTTTCTGCAGCATCAACCCTTTCATCTTCTTTCTTATTTCTGCAACATCGCCCCATCTCCCTGTGGCAGCATACAGATTAGAAAGTAAGATTAGCGCTGGACCTTGTTCTGCATCCAGTTTTAACACTTCATCGGCAGCACGAAGTCCCACTTCTAAATTTCCATTTATGACACATGCGCTTAACAGAGTTCTCCAGAGTTCCAGATTGTCTTCAACATAAGGTGAATTATTGATAATTTCCTCTGCTTCTTCCAACAATGCTGCTCGACTCAATATGGTTACCATGCAAGAGTAGTGCTTAGCCCCAGGAATCAAGCCGATATTAGCCATATAATTCCAGAGGAACCTCGCTTTCTCAACCGATCTACTGTGGCTGCAAGCAGACAGTAGACACAAGAATGTCACTTCATTTGGAATGAGACCCTGTTCAAAAATGTCATCCAAGAGTTCCAATGCCTCCACAACCATTCCATGGCGACTATATCCTCCAAGCATAGCGTTCCAACACCCCAAATCGGGGTTTGAAACTTGGGAAAAAACCACTTGTGCACATTCAAGGTTGCCGTTTTTTGCATACATGTCAACCAAACTCCCAGAAACAGACGTGTCAATATCGTAGCCCAATTTAACAGCATAGGAATGAATCATTTCACCTTGTCTTAAAATTGCAAGATGAGCACATGCACTAAAAACTCCACTGAGAACGTAGTTGTCGGCCTTGTAGCCTTCATGATACATATCTGAAAAACATCTAATTGCACCTTTGGCATCAGTCACCTTAGAATAACCCGTTATCATCTCGGTCCACAGTACAGCATCCTTCTGTGAGATTGAATAGAATGCTTTTTGAGCAGCTTCAGTGTCATTGTTCTTAAAATACATAGACACTAGATTACTCCCAACAAACACACTGCTCTCAAATCCTGCTTTGGTAACCAGAGCATGAAGAGGTTTTCCAAAACTGGAATATGGAAATACACCAGTTGCCAAAATAATGGCGGCATAAGTGTACTCATCTGGCTTAAGAAAGGACATCTCCTGCAACTGGACAAACAAATGCATGGCTTTCTCTCCATCCTTATTCTCTGAATATCCAGACATCATTGAATTCCATGAAACCAAATCTGGGTTTTCCATTCCACAAAAAATCCTATGTGCGGTGTTTGTATCACCTGCATTGCAGTACATGTTAAGCAGGGCGTTTTCCAGATATAAATCAGCTGAGACATTCCTAACAAGCATATGGGCATGAATCGGTCGCCCAGACTGATAATGTTTCAGTTGGCTACATGCATTCAAAATCAAAGAATATGTCACCTTTGTAGGGGTAAAACCAATCTCCAACATTTCACTAAAAAGACGAAGACTTTTTTGCATCTTATTATTCTTCAGATTCCCCACAATCAAAGAATTCCAAGCAACTTCATCTCTCTCTGCCATCTCCCCGAAAACCATGTCGGCAGAGTACATATCCCCGCAGTTAGAGTACATATTCAGCAAAGATGTTTGGACGCGGATTTCATTGAGTAAACCCAACCTCACGGCATGGGCATGAAGTAACGAACCAACCAAGCCATCTTCAAGCAATGAAGACGCTAGCAGTAAGCTCGTGAAAGTCAAACTGCTGGGCCTCAGGCCTCTGGTTTCCATCTCGTTATAAAGTTTGACGGCCAAAATCGCATTGTTTGGAACTCGAGAATAGGCCGCTATAAGCGTGTTGAAAGAAACAAGATTCTGATGAGGCATTGTGTCGAACACCTGCTGGGAGTCCCTGAGGGAGCCACATCGGGCATAGATGGAAATGATATTGTTGTACAGAAACGGTGATTGCAAGCCTATGACGCTGGTAGTTAAGATCAAGGCGTGAAGTTGGCGCGCCTTCTTCAATGAGGTTAAGGTTCTGCATTTTTGGACGAGGGCGAGCGCTGCCTCATATGGTGCTGGCATCGGCAGGCAACACGTGCCGAATCAAAAAACCTTCCAGACTTGTAAATTGCTTATTGGAACATCCCAAGGAACCAAAAAAAAAAAAAACCTCGTATCTCAGCAAAACGACAGCGCGGTGCATCTAAGACGACGCCCAGTAACGTCTATACTTAAAAGTGTTTGCCGCAATGCCACGTTTGTTCTGCAGCTCGGGGCGTCTCGAAATGTCTCCGTCTAGTGAACTCTCGTGGCTCTGCCGTCTGATCGATGAGTCTCTTCGTTCATACATAGTCTGTTTCCCCGTTCTCCATCATTAAGGTTTCTTCTTTCTATTCTTTCACTCAACAATTGACTGGTTAAACCTGATTAATATGGTTTAGGAGCCAGATGTGGTAGTTTTGATTTGCAAAGAGGAGAAGATGGAAAATGAAGTTCTGGTTGCTCTTTCTCAGGTTTATCCCTCTCGGTTCTCCACTTACTGTTGCGTTATCAAGTTACCTAACGAACTTCTTGTCACAAAATTCACTTTATCCATGTTAGGTCGTAAGAAAAATTCAGCAGCGGATACAAGAATGTGTTTCTAAAGAAGAGGAAACAGTGGTGAAAACTGTTCCAAACGAAGAGAGCCTATGTGGGATGAACCTGCATTCAGCTGCCCATCATTGTATGTCTAGTGTAGTAACTGACATGGTGAGAATCGTGATCAGCAGCTCATTCAGTTGCTACTGAATATTGATTGCTCTAATAATAAGGCCCAGTTTGAACTTTTTTTTTTCTGGGGGGGTGAATTTGGTGTTAATGCGAAAAATGTCTTGCATAATAGAGGCCATATTGTTTATATAACGATGATTCATGCCATTGAATGGTTTGTTTGACGTGTCATACTAAGCTCGAAGCTTCGCACTCTATATTTCTTTTTTTATCGCTCTTCTATCAAGTTTAATATTTAACTATTTGCTGGTACGCTTGCCTTCTCCGTTTTTTTCTTCAACCTCTGATTATGTATTGCTTTTCCTGGCAGATGATATTACTCACTGTCAAGAGTCAATTTGTTCAACACCTGGCTGTCAAGGTTCTTGCCTTGACTTCAAAGTTCCTGTTCACAAAGGTAGGCAAAAATGACTTTCTCGGTAATTTTAATTTTTATTTCTAACTGTGCTTCTTCATCCTAACTACAAATATTGTGCAGGGAAACTGTTTGAATGAATTTATTCAATTTTTGTGCTGTTTTTGGGAAGTGTCAGTTACTAGATGTGGGACCGAAAACAACATTGATATCTCTGATGTTAGATTTCTCAGGCCTCATGAACTGAAAAGATGTGATTGGTCTGCTGTGGCTGGCATCAACCAGGTGTTGCGTGCTGTATTTAAATGTTTGACGGAGCATCATGATGATGAACTTGTCAAAATGTACCATGATTCTGTCAATTCATGTCTTTCAAAGGTTCCTTGGGATTTATTACATCAGTTTCAGTCTTGTTTGATTTATGGCAATATGAAAAGCTCTTCTATGAATCCATTGAATGTCAATAAATTCAGAGCTATGGAGCCTGAAATCAAATTTCTTGGAACATTTCTTCAGTTACTCTGTTCTTTGGTTGACCAAAATGATTTTGTGGAAACTAGAGGTGCTTCTGCAAATGAACATCCGCTTCTTTTCACAGTGGTTAATCTAGTGCCCAGACTCCTCAAGTGGTGTCTGAACAAGAAAGGAGACAATGCTGAAACGTGCATCATTCAGTACTTGAAACACAAGCTGCTGGTATGGCTCATCTACCTGAGAATATTTACCCCTCATATAATAAATACATATACAATCATTGTGGTTGTTGTCACTTCAAATTATGTGCAAGCAGCAGTTATTACGAAAATTTCCTTCCGTAGTGCCAGCAAACAACATAATGTAGAATTTTAGTGCTCACGTAGTTTGATAAAATTATTTGATTCAATTTCAAATTTCATCCTAGTACACAGTGGGATGGTGGGATCCGATGGACGCTTACGTACTCCTTATGCCTCCCAATTCATGGCAAAAACTGCTCCCAAAAAAAAAAAAAACTTTTTTCGCAATGAACTTTATTTGCCTAAAGTGTCTTGCTTTACTGATCATAATTTTATCATTTTTGGGAAATTTTTAGTGAAGAGGAAAGAACAAATAACTCTGCAATTTCATGATACTTCATTGTTGCTTAGAATGGGATCAGGTTTAATTGGACAGAATTTTTCCGCCCTATGCCATGATTTCATGATTCCACTTTTATCGCTCTATAAACCAATTACTGCACTCTGCAGATTTTAATGATCAGGATTCGTTTATACAAATGTCTGGATTGTACTATCCCTCTTTCTTGGCTGGAACTCGTTCACAATTACTTTCCAGAGCTTTTGTGGCAACCATTAACTCAGATTCAGTCTGGTCAAAATGAATGTTTGGAAGGTTCTCCATTTTTATTGAGTCTATCTGATGGAGAAGTAAGCGATATGCGTTCCCACCACTTACAGAGGCAAGCTATATTCCTCTTCCTGGATTGCTCATTCAGTTTGATCTCTCAAAAGGGAAATCCTGCCGATGGCTGTATTTGTTCTGGTGTAAACTCCTGCTTGCCCAATAAAGGTTCAGAGCCTAATTTTTGCTATAGAAGGAAGGGATTGCTTGAGCTCTACAAGTGGCTCCAAGGACATCTTCCAACTGAGGTCTCTTTCAATCATGAAAAGTACTTGGAGATATGTTTAAACTTCATGTTTTCATTCCTCCAGCTATATCTTGGGGAGGTTTGTCTTGTCATCCCTTTGGTACTGAACTTGCAGACTATTGTATAAGCTTGTCTGATGTAGTGACTGTCCTAAAAACATTTTCTTCTGTACTAGATAACTATATTACATTTTGAGGGTCCTTATGGAATATTTGATTAAGAGAAAGATCATGAAGCTTAAGTTAATAGTTATCATGGCAGGAGTTTCAGTAGCTTGTACTGATAATTTATGCGAGGTGCAATTTTCTGAGCATGAACACCAATCAAAGCTTGGAGTCTTTCTTATTTTCCTTTAAAATTACATCGAACCATTTAGTCATTCTTTTTCATGTTTATTCTTTTTACATTTGCTAATTGTATATTTTACTCTTATCTGTTCACTTAAATGATAGGATGATCTTTTGTTTGAAGTGCTATTGCAACTGCTTGACATAACATCTTGTTTACAACAACCGTAAGTAATTATATTCTACTTTATTCTTTTCTTTGCTGCATGAAGGAATTCCCTCTGATGAGTTATTGGATTTATGTAGGTATGATGAAAAGGAAACTGCATTTCATGATATCAAGAAAGATTTTCGTTTTTGTCTGTTGGATGTTTTTAATCCTGTGCAAATATTCCATCTATTTCTCTCTGAGGCAAGTTATTATTAGTCTAGTGCTGATTGTGTTAAACTGTTTGAATGATCAAAATAGTCTTATTGATTATCTCTTGTGTTGCTTTCTGGTCTGCAGATTCACTATGACCATCAAGTGCTTCTTGATTACCTCATTTCAAAAGATACAGGAATTGGCTGTGCTAGATACCTTCTAAGGTATTTTTATCAATCGCCTCTTTATTAACATGGAAAAAATCTCAATTATAATTGAATTCATGCTTGAGGGCTGTGTGGGTGTGTGGAACTATTATCAGATTTTGTTGTGAGGACCAGGAATCTGCTAGATCATTTGAGCACGTAAAACTACATCAAAACTATTATCAGTTTTTATGTGACCGTTGATGGTGACATGTCAATCTGACATCTTGCTTTTTAATTTTTCCTGCCATACAAGTTCTCACTTAATCTTCTGCGTGTTCCTTGAAGATGCTTGAGCTTGGTAAGTAATTCATGGCGATCATTTGTGGGATGTACATTATTTGGAGACCAGTCAAATCAATCACCGAGCAAGAAAAGGAGAGTGACAATGGGAGATGACCTAGAGTTTGAGGCAGATGCTACACCTTTTGTAATGGACTGTAAGGGTGATGTCCTGTCTCTTCTGAAGAATTACGAGCAAGATAGTGACGATGGATTTAATCCCTCTAACACAAACCCATGCAAGCATGCTAAAGCATGTTTACTATCATTGAAAGATTCTGTCGAAAATCTTCATCAGAAGAAGTTATTCCCATATAATCCTGAAGTGCTCTTGAAACGGTATGGTGCTTAACATTGGAATACTTTTTAAACAGATGGATCAGGCTATGAGAAAGATGATCTGGTGCATCTAAAAACTGATACTACTATGTGGTTGTTTCTTGCAGTTTAAACAAATTTCAAGACTTGTGCTGCAAGGAAGAAGAATTCAAACATAAAACTAACCCTAACCCATACTAATGAATGGTGGACGGCTGGTTTTCTGACTCGTTAATGGTGACTATAATGCTTTTGGGAGTAAACATGACCTGTTCTTCTGCTTGAGTGTATTTTAGATGCTGTAGCAGAAATGCTGTTCCTTGCTTGACAGTTTGTGTATAATTGTCAGTTTGCTGATTCGAAGGTATTTATGCTGAAGACAAAGGGGAGGTGATGCAGATGAACTGAAGAGAAAGATATTGTGAGCATACTCACTGAGCGCGATGTTCAGTTCAAATTGTTATAGAGGGTCACAGAGCCTCGCCTCTGGACTTGGCTTCTTCTGGTATCTATGCCTGGCATGTGCATATTATTGATCCATCTGTGTCTATTATGAGCTCTCTGTGACTTGCCCTAAGGATCCTCACATGAATTTATTGTTCTTATACAAATTGTCCAATTCAGATTATTAGAGAGCTTGTGATCAGGGAAATTGCAAGACATCTATTCAAGCTCCCTGACACAGTTCACAGGCCTGCCTGTTCATAAATCATAGTCAACCGGAGATGCATCTAGGAATTTCTTCTGACTCGAGGAAAGTTTTGCAGGTATCCAAGTACATAGACTCTTAGGACGGAGATCTTATGTATGATGACGTGCCTAACAAGACTCTAACCATCATGCTCCTAATATGATTTAACCTCTTGACTTCCAAGTTAACCAATAATCCCCACTCGAGGTAAGTGATTTGATCAGTTCAATCCTCAGCGTTGTAATAACATCCGTTAGTGTCAAAGTAATTCACTGCTGCTAATATGCAGGATCTAACGCTTGCAAGTTTATTAACGAGACTAGTGCATCTTTATAATGATGTGGAAATGCTGATGAAAAGTGTTAAAAAACTGATGAATTGGTTTCTAGTCTGGTCTAGGGAAAAGGGTGAACCAAGGTAAAAGAACCTGTCAAACCGGCTTTAGGCAAGTGAAAACTATCAAAACCAATGGTGTTTGAGATTAGTTTTGCCAGTTTTTGTCAAACAACCGCTAAATGCTCGATCACCCCACCCACCGGACAACTACAAGTTTCACTCACTTGCTTTTCTGTAAATTCCTTGGGTATTACTGTAGTAATTTGGTCATGTGTCCTTTCCCAAAATAGAGCACATGACATTGTGAATAGCGGCTTTGCTTGATTGTCCATTAGTGCCAATAGCCGGCGTGCTCACAGTATCTCACGCATTGGAGTGAACGGGATGTCACTGCATGTCTGTATCGGACAGAAGAATACAATATTGATGAATACTAAGTATACTATGTTAACAATGAGGATGTATATAGATACGAGAAACTGTTGAGTTTATTAAATATTAATACAAGTGTTTCAATTCCGTATCAAAATTAAATATTTTTCCGCCACTTTTTAAATAATTAATTTGACATTTTGATTTTTGTATTTTTTTCAGCCGGCTCTTCAAGATTCAATTTCTGGCCATACTATGTATTTTTGGATCTAAAATATCCCTGCAGCAGGGATTTTCATGAAGGGATGGTTATGATTATATTTGTGAAACTCGAGTTTAAAAAACTCATGACACACATGTTCAGTGTGATTGTGAACTAAAATTGTCGTATAAGTTTATTTTAGTCAATAAATAGCCATTACAAGTATGTGCTTGAATAATCAAAATATAAATGAAAAAAAGTCCGTTTTAAATGTATTTCAAACCCAAATAGTTAAAATTTAGACTACCAACATTTATAATTTATATAAAAAAAATGAAATTCACATGTGAAGTTACTAAATATGATCAAACCTTAAAAAAACCACTAGAATTTAAGAGCAGTTTTATAAACTAGAGTATAAAAACAGTGAAGGTAAATTTAGTGCCCATTGACATACACTAATAGTCAACAATTGAGTAAGTTGGCATGATCCGCGAGTTTGACAACTAATAATTATAAGGGTAAAATATGCTAACCACCTTTTTATTTTATTTTAATTATATAGAAATTCTCTCTATTTTTAAAACATACACATACCTTAAACGATTAAATCCGTTAAGAATGTTAAAAATATTTTTAAAATGATTTTTTAATTAAAATGTATTTATAAAATAAAAATTATTTACTAAGTTTCCCTTAATAGTAAATCCCAAATTTTAATTGGCACCTTATAAATATTACAGACCTTTACAAATTTGAGGAGTATTTTAATATTTATTGTAAAAACTGAAATTATAACTTTAAATAACTTATAAAATCTCTAAAATCTGTATAGTGTATTTCACTTGATAGAAAAAATGTGTTGGATATCTTATTCATTTAAGAAACTAATAATAAACAAACTTCAATAAATATGGTGAAAAATTAGAATTATAAATTTAATAATTTCAAAATTAATACACAGATTTGGTTACATTGAGGGGGGGAGTACTGTCCAAGAGATGAAAAAAATCAAGACAAAAAGAAGGCATACGGTGCAAGCAAGACAAATCTTAGACGGCGTTCCTCGAAGCAGAGCAGCAGTGTATATATAGAAAGCGAAGGAGGAGAAGGGACAGCGCAGGCAAAAAATGGAAAAGGAGAAGAAGAAGAGGCATTTTGTGTTGGTTCACGGAGCTTGCCATGGAGGGTGGTGTTGGTACAAGCTCCTCCCTCTTCTCCGATCACAAGGCCACAACGGTACAGCTCTCGACCTCGCTGCTTCTGGGGTCCACCCCAAACAGGTGCATGAGCTGAGCTCTTTCACAGACTACGTGGAGCCTTTAATGGAGTTTATGGAGCGTTTGGAGGTGAAGGAGGAGAGAGTGATATTGGTGGGTCACAGCTTAGGTGGCCTCTGCATATCCATGGCCATGGAACGCTTCCCCCACAAGATTGCGGCCGCCGTGTTTGTCGCCGCTTTCATGCCTTCTCCTGACTTCGGCACCGTCCCCCTCATCCACGAGGTCACATCTCTCTCTCTAAAATCTCCGCCTTTCAATTTTAAGCCACATATTCCAGATTTTGGTGTTCATCATCTTCGATGAGTCCTCAAATTAAAGGAAGTGGTCTTGTCTCAATCTGAAATTTGCCCTATCCATATCTATATTTTTGGCTTTTATTGAATAGGGTAAAATGACAAAAACCCCCCAAAAAATCTGTTTTATAAAGAAAATAACAGACTTGGGTTCTTTAAATTTAAAAATGATAAAATTTGATGTTTATGTGTTTTAATATAATTAATAATAAAAATAACTGGAATCGTAATAGAAATGAAAAATTTTATGCCAGGGCGTTTTGACATAATTGGTAATAGAAGTAATTAGAATTGTAATGAAAAGGATAAAACTCATAATCTTTTATATGAATTTAAAAAACTCATATTCCATATAGGAATCTATCATTTCCATCATTCAACAAACTTTTTGAAGTTTTTAAAATTTATATGGTATGTTTTCGTCATTTTTTCATTAAAAATTTTATTTTAATGTCAACACAATTTAATATAAAAAATAATGTATTCATTATGATTTTTTTTTAAAAAAATCATTTTTATTTAAAAATAAGGGAAATTAAAAAAACAAATAAATGTAAAAAGAATAATTCAGTGTGTTGAAATATGAAAATTCAAAATCAATCCTATGTAACAATATGAAATTTTTGGAATTTTGAAAATTTTGTAAAATTACCTAAATACTTGTAGATTTTAATAACTTGAGTATCTATACTAACAACATAAGAATTGATATTAACAATTTTAGGGCATTTAGATAATACATACTCAATTTATTTAAATCAAGGGACCTTTAAGTAATTTCATAAAATTTTCAAAATTTCAAAAATTTCAGATTTCTACTGATATGAAATTTTCATATTTTACCATTAAATTGTCTTTTTATCATTGTTGGTATTTTTCTTAGATTTTTTCTAAAAATAACCACTTAAAAATTTTAATTTTAGAATATCAAAATTTTATTTAGCCGTTATAAATATCAGGGATGTGCATTGGTTCGGCGCATACACGCTTCCTATAGGAATGTGTTTTTGCCGATTTTAACCTTTTAATTCCTAAACTTAGAGCTTGTTTGGGAAGGTCTTATTTGAGATAATAAGATCTTTTTTGCGGAGTACGAGGTAAGTATATGAGAGGGGTCTTTCTCGTACTGCGTAATAAGATCTTATTTTTGAAAAATAAGACTTTCTCAAACAGAGGGTAAGAAAACTAAATAAATTACTTTAAAGTATTTAATTTATATTTAGGGTTAAGGTGCACCCAGCACCCAAACTATTTTTAGAAAGGCAATCAGCACCCTAAACTATTTATAGATACAATATTGACCTTATATAAAAAATAAGGTAATTATCACCTCCAAGATAATGGACCATTTAACCTCTTAAATTACCATTAATTATCTTCATCTATTTTTTCAAAAGTTCATCATCTTCATCAAAGGCACAATTCTTACCTCTTTTCTCACTGAAACAGACTAGAGGAAAAAGAATTATCAAAGGTAGATGAAGTAATTAATTTGTGGCAAAACAATGCATTACCAAAGGCATCCATGAAGGAAGCTGATGCAATTAATAATTAATAAGGATGGTCTCCGAAAGTATTTTTATGCATATATACAAGAACGACTCTGGACTTTTAACAAAAAAAAAAGAAGTTGAACATAATTATATATGATTGGGTAAAAATGAAGAATAAACAGAATTGTGCATTACCTAAGGCACAGTTATCTTCATTCCATACAATTATTTACTCCAAATTTCTCTTCTCTTCAATCAATATTATCCATTTCTTTCTCTTTTACTTTGCAGCCATCTCTACTTTTGGTAATCTACTATATCGCCAAAAAAATAATTACTTCCTCTACCTTTGGTAGTTCCTTTTCTTATGGTAAGTTTCATCAAGGGAGGAGGGAAGAATTGTGCCTTAATTGAAGATAATGAACAATAATTTAATATATGTGAATGGGTCGGTTTCTTGGGGTGATAATAATTGCCCCATTTTTAATACTTCAAGGGCAAAATTGCACCCATATATAATTTAGGGTATTGATTGTATCTTTGAAAATAGTTTGGGGTGATTGGCTCATTTTAATCCTTATATTTATTGTTTTTTACTTCTAACTAATTTGCATGACTAAAACACTAATATATAATCTAATAATAGATAACATATATAGTGATTAATTAACACATTTATCTTTCTTAATCTCTCCAAAAAATATCAACAAGGTGTTTTATTAAGTACCGGAGGTATTATTAATTGTCTTTTGTGTTTGCTAGGATAAAGATTTGGTAAGACGTTCCATATTCTACACCAACGGTTAGTGAAGGGCTACAATTCTTGGCGAGCCATAGGAACACTCAGGCATGAAGTTGATGGGTTTGTCTTGCCAATGACAATAGTGGATGTGGAGGGTCATTCAAGAAAAGATTAACACGTGAATTTATGGTTTCAGCTTTAAATTGTCTTTTGTAAAAGTTATTGTGCTGGTCAAAAGGTTATAGGAACATGGTTCTTTATTAATTTGGACGTTATTGAAGCCATTACTTTGGTTACAAGAGGACGTGATGGCGATCACTTTTTAGAGGCATTATTGATCTGATGAGATTTTTTGTTCACATAAACTGGCAGGTTTGTTTTATCAATACTTAGTACTAAGCCAACACTTCTCAGTTTAAAGGGTAATTTTGATGTCTTTGATCAATGGCTACCCCTTCCTATCTTTAATATAGAATATGTTTGGAGAATGTATCTAGGTGCTAAATATAAGACATAGTTTTTATATTTATTAATATTTTTATATTTTATTCTTATTGATGCTCCTTCAACAATAATAAAAAAGGAGTGGGAATAAGGGCATATTAAAGAATATGACTATTGTTTTTCTTTTGAAAATACACAATTACTCCAATCCTAAATATTAGATCCAATTAACTTTTTTGAAGAATCCTATGAAAACTAATTAAATAACTTAAAAGCATTTAAATTTATAGTTTTCCTTCAAACTATTTTATCTAACTTATAAATTGATATATAATATAATGATACATAACATATGATATGATTAAATAAGTTATTTATCTTTCTTAATCTTTCTAAAAATATAGTCAACCGGATCTTACATATAAGCTGGAAGGAAGTATTATATTAACTAGTTTGTAGTGCATATTGCCCACTACAAGCTAAATTTTATATTAAGCAGGGAGGAAGTGGTACATATCTTGATCTATATTTATGGCAAAAGAAACACCTTCCCTTAACAATATGCCAAATAGAGTCTAGAGTCCCTGCTTCGGTGCCAAAGTACTAGATTCCTTTTTCTTCTATAAGCGCATTTTTTAATAATTTTGATCTAATTCCTCTTATGGGTAAATCATGAGAACAAACGAAGAGGAAATTTAGATTCAAAAGACAATGTGAAAACCAAATAATCAGAGATCAAATCCCTCTGAATGGCAAGTCATGAGAACAAATGAAGAGGAAATTAGGTTCAGAGAAAGAATTTGAAAACCAAATAATCAAAGATCGGGAATATGGCCATTTGTTTCATGGTCAGGTCTATCTGGGATTCTTTAGGGCACTGGCTGAATCCTTAAACACATGACATATTGGAAAAGGTAGAGTTATTATCCGCTACTAATTGTGGCACCTCTTTTAGTGGAGGTTCAAACATCTCTATTACTTCATCCATTGAAGGGTGATCAATATGATTAAACTGATGAATGCCCTTTATCGCTCTTTCCTTTCATTCTCTCTCTTTTCATTTTCAGGAACACCACAATCCCTCATGTATCTTTTCTCTTTCAAGAACGCCACACACACACTCTCCCCCCCTCCTCTCTTCTTTTTCTTCTCCCCCTTATCTCTCTCATGTCCTACTCCTATGAGTCATAATCCTTCATGCTAATCCATATTTAAATTGTCATGACATTATAATTTTTTTTAATGTTATTTTCAAATTTTTGAGAACTTAATTAGAATTTTTGGTTTCTCATTTACACTTCCTTTTAAAATAATTATGATTTAAAGGAGACTTTGATTATCTAATTGAAATTTTCAACAATTTGAATTATATTTTCCCATGAGATTTAATACAATATTTTAACTTTGGTAAATATTTATTTGACGCTGAATCCTTGAATTATTTGGGGCTTTAAGCCCTTGTGTTACTTGATCAATTGAATGCTAAGTATAGATTTCTCTTAGTTTTTTTTTTCTTGACCTGAAGATGTCTCTTAGTTCATGTATTAATAAATCTCAATTTAAGTAGATATAATAAATAAGTAAAAATTTACTAGCTCATTTTGTATAAAAAAATATACTAACTCCGGTCATAAATATAAGAATCAGTTGATTTTTTTTAGAGATTAAAAAAATTTAATAAATTACTTTAGAGTATTTATATTTATCATTTTTACTTCAAACTAATTTGCATGACCAATAATAAATCAATATTTAATCCAATAATACACAACATATATTATGATTAAATAAAGCATTTATCTTCTTTAATCTCTCTAAAAAGAATTAACTAAACCTTAAGCCAATAATATTAAATTGTCTTTTGTGTTTGGTAGGATAAAGATTTGTTAAAACGCACCATATTCTTCACCAACAGTTACTGGAGGGGTACATTTATTGACAAGCCATAGAAAGGACACATCAAGCTTGAAGTTGAGGGGTCAATCGATGTAACATTAACATGTGGATTTATGGTTTCAGCTCTAAATTAAAGTGTCTTTTGTAAAAGTTATTGTGCTCGTCAAAAGGTTCTATGCATATGAACAAAGCTCTTTATCAATTTGGACATTATAGATGCCATTACTTTAATTACAAGATGACGGTGATGGCCATCGCCTTTTTACAGGCATTATTGATCATACGAGACTTTATGTTCACATACAGAAACTAACAACTGTGTTTAGTATTAAGCCAACACTTCTCATAGTTTTGAGGATAATTTTGATATTTTTTTATTAACAACTACTTCCTTTGGTCCTTCGGTATTTAATTAGGGAATTTATCTAAGTCATAAATATAAGATATAGTTTTTATATTTGACAATATTTTCCTAATTCATCCATATGATACTCCCTCAATAATATTTAAGGAAATAGGAGAGGGAATAAAGGAATTAAAGAAGAAGATGTCTATAGTGTTTTAGAAAATACATATCATATTAATTAATTTAACAAACTTCGTTAATATAATCAAATTAGGTATCTAAAGATGGGAGGGAGTTCCTTTTAGTCAAGGGATGGAGTTTAACAAGGAAACTTGATAATCTCCTTTTTATATTCAAAGTTTTGATGCATGATCCGATGCTATAGTTGGTTT
>JBAGKO010000004.1:19837187-19865190 GCA_037177275.1 Acacia concinna | reverse complement strand
TTATAAAATTTCATAGACTAAATTTAACTTATTTCCGTGTTTTTATTGATTGTAAAAATTACAAATATAAACCCATAATTTTTTTTTTGATATTGTTACAATTTATTTCATAAATATAGACCAATTAGCTAATCAAATGCTATCTAATTATTCATTACTATTTAATGTCGGTTTAAGACGTAAGTAAAGTTGTAACTCAAAACTTCCTTACCCTCCAGAAAAGTTTCTCTTTCCAACCCTCTTTAATCAAATTTTTAGTTATATGGCCCTAAAAAGTGAAGAAAGAGCCCAATAAGCAAATTAATACTCCCATCAATTTTTGGTAGCACACCTTCAATCTTTCTTCTTATTAAATAAATAACATTATTCATATTATTTTTACCTATAAAATTTTATATTCTCTCAACTTTAAATATTGATCATAAGAAGAAAAAAACTTTGAAAATTGACTACAGAAGGCGAACATTATGGAGCAAAAATATAGGTGCGAAGAATTTTAGGGTGTTTTATTAAGACGATTTAGCATTTTTAAAATTTTATTTCATTATTTGATCATTCTTAATATTACTGAATATTATTTTCTCTAGGGCTTTCTCTCTAATTTTCTCTATATTTTTTATTCAAAATTTTATAATTATATAATAACATATCTTTTTATATAAGAAACGTTGGGTAACACCATCTCAAATAAATTTTAAGAATAGTTCATAATAATTTTTATGTGAATTAAAGATGCCTTTTATCTTTAAAATAAAAGTTTTAGTTTGCTTTCAATATTAAAACTCATCCATACAGAAAAATAAAAGTTTAACTCATCCGTACAGATATATTGAAATCAATCAAATTATATTCTAAATAAAGTTTAAGACTTGATCCAAATATATCTTGTTAATTTCTTTTTATCACCAGGTGAAAGCATCTACCATCATCTTATCTACTCTCTTTAGTCCTACTTATAAGGCTTAGTTGACCTTTTTTTTATGAATCATAAAAAAGGTAATCACATTAGTTTAAAGCATTAAAATTGATCATTTGTCTTTGAACTATTTTGTTTAACATATGAACTAATATATAATACAATAAAATACAAACAAAAGATATAATTAAATAACTTATTTTGCTTCCTTAATTTCTCAAAAAAAAAATCAACTTGCCCTTATAATTAGCATCAATAGCAGGCCACAAATTATCATTGGAAAGGTTAAAGCTTGTGTCAAGTGAGCACCGCGATTGAAGACACCTCATAATTCAAGTGTGATTAATTTAAATGGATGAAAAGCTCCTGGAGAAGGTTTTGTTAAGATAAATGTGGATGGAGTTTGTCAACAAGTTTGTGGTCTTAGTGTATGTGTAGAAATTATATATAATCATGAAGGATAGTTTTTATTTGGCTTCATGGTTAATATTGGTAGTGGAACAAGCTTTGAGGCAAAGACATGGGTTGTAATATGGGGTTTTAAGATTGCAAGAGATACGAGTTTTCTAAACATAGTTCTTGAGCTAAATTGCTTGGAGCTTACTAAGTTTCTAAATAGTTGTGATGCAAATCTAGACTATGTTGATTTAGTGAAAGAACCAAAATCTTTTGTTCAGATGGATTGGAATGTTGCTATGAAATGGTACAACAAGGCAGAGAATTCCATTGCCGATACTCTAGCAAAGAAGGCATTAAAAATTGCAGCAGGTTTTGTGTATTTTAGGGAAGTGCCTCTGTGTGTTGGTGATGCATTACAGAATGAGGCTATAGTCTTAACTAGTTAGTGCTAGTTTACTCTTGTACTCGTCGGGAAAAAAAAAAAAAAGCAATAACACGCAACTTGGTAGGTATTATAGGTTTGCTTCTCCTACATTCTCATTTTTCAAGCCTCTATATTCCTTCTCTTACCTTTTCATTTCTGGTTTGTTTTCCGCTTTAATTAAAATTAGGAAGTTACATGATTTGATATCTTTTTTTATTTCTTTTTATTTTCAAATTTACTCAATAATAAATTAAATATTTTTATTGTTGTAATTTTAATATTTCTTTTAAAATCATCAAATTATATTATATTCATATAACTTAAATACGTATTATTTAATACAATTTATGTCATTTCCTTTCATTTTAAACTAGCTTTTTATAAAAATCAACTTTCGCAGCACACAAGTTAACTTTTTAAAAGTCAAATTTTAAAAATGTATGAACCACTTTTTTTTATAGGGTCAAGGCATCCATTATCAATAGCGGTGACTAATCTTTTCGTATCATAGACTTCTAGATATAAGGTTTCCTGTTAGCCACGAGACATTCACTTTACACACAGGTAAAAATTGAACTCTGACTAGATGCTTAAAGAACTCATATTCACTCTAATTATAAAACCACTTTTTATGGCTATTGAATATTATTTTATTTTTTTTAATATAGTGTAATGTACAAACAAACACTAGCTGTTATTCTAAAACAATACTCATCCTTTCTTCTCTTGCATATATTAAAAAAAATCATACTCAATATTAAGCCTAGAAGTACATCTAGCAGTTTCGATTATAATCAACCTATTGACCGAAAAAAATTATAGTCAATCCGTTAATGAGAAAGATATGTTATCCCCCCCTTCAGAGAAATAGATGTTATCATGTGAACCTTTTATTATGTGCGTTTGGACAAGGTAGAAAAATAAGGGACAAAAAATAGAAAACTACAAAAAATATTTTTTTGGTATGGATGAACATTAAAAAGTATATTCAAAAAGGAAAAGTAGACTAATTGTATGATAACAATAATATCATATGGCATGAGGTGTGAACCCCATGCCTAAAGTTTTCTGATAGTTGGGCCAAATTTGAAAAATATGGGTTTTTTTCTCCAAAAACTTTCTCAACCGATTTTCCTATGAGCCACATGTATCGTTTTATTAGAGACAATTTTGTTTGAAATATAGACACGTCTCCTAGTGAGGGTCCTATTTGAGACATTTTTAGGCACTAAATATGGACACATCTCCCAGTGAAGATCTTGTTTGGTTTGAACCTCAGTTCATCATGTTCTGAAAGACTAGCTCCTTTCATTAAACCAGACCCGTTGATAATTCTCTCTACTTTTAAAAATAAAAGTTTAGAAAGAAAATATATGGGCTTCAGTTTTTTATTTTCTTCTTATTCTTTATGGCTCAATGAGATTTCCATTGTTTTACAGCATGGATTCTTTCCGTTTCAATTATTTGTTCTTCGGTTCTTCCTCTTATGACCAAACTATCATGCTTCGACTATTTCTTAGTGCTCTAAATCCTTTTTTAAGCGATAAATGTGCGTTATCATAATTAATAGTTAGAGCCATTTGTCATGTTCATGATAAATTTGGATTTTTCAGTTAAAATCTCATTTGTGTAGTTTTCTTGCTTTTAATATCCTCTCTTTTTCTCCTTTCTCATTTTATTTTCAGTATATCATCTTCATCTTATATCAAAAAATGCATACCCGCAAACTTTTTTGGTAGTATTGTTTTTAACTACCACCAATTTAATCAAGTCTAAGAAATATGTAAATTTCAAGTGAATTTGACGTTTTGTATGAGTGGAGCTACACTGCCACACATTCAAAAGACCCGTCAAGACTTTTTTCGTAGTCTTTTTCATTTTTCAACAGTTTGGTCTAAAGCCTAAAATCCAAACAAATCAATTTTCAAATAATATTAGAGCATTTACAAAAGTGGACCTACATAAATTCAACAGATATCATAATTATTTTCAGAAATCTTATTTTCATTTACCATAAATCTAGCTTGAGTAAAATAATCAAGTTAATGAACAGCTATAACTAAATTCTTTTTAGAAGTCAGACTTTTGGATCGAGTTGCCCCAAACCCCCTCTTTGAAAGGGAGATCGGAAGCTCAATCCTGATCTCTCTGGGTAGGTGTGCTTATAGTGTTTGATGATGGTATCAAATTCTGATGAAAGGCATCTATGTCCAGCCACTATTTATATATTTTTTGAAAAATTACAACTACCTATCATGATCTCTCTGTTGAATTATTAATTTAGAATTGTTAAACATAACAAATGATCTCATAGGATTCTTAGATGTTGTAACACCCAAGACCTGACAAATATGTGCCGAATACAAATAGACATGGCCAAACTTCGCCGAATAGTCCTGAGCTTGTAATAGAGGTATAAACCTAAGTACGCGGGCCATTTTTTAGGCTCAAGACCACCATTTTAAAGGCCTGCGTTACCACCAGTTATACCTTGGTGGTGAATTGGCATGCGTGCTGTGAAACCTTGATACTGATGATCTATGCTGAGAATGATTGGTTGACCCCGTTGATCCTGGGGTCAATCCTGAGGATCCAGCATGGTTGAATGACTTCCACCTAGGTGGTGTAGCATGAGAAGTCATCCATCTGTTGTTGAACTTTCTGGGATAGAGTTCTTCAGGATCTTCAGTCATCCAACCACCTCTATGCTTTGGTTTCCCCTGAGGCTTCGGTGAAGCATAGTCATAGTCTTCAGGATCCTCAAACGTCCAACCACCTCTTCGCTTTGATTTCTTGGGAGTGGTTCCACCCCGTTCTTTGAACTTTGAAGGGAAGTCTTCGAGGTCCTCTTTGAACTTTCTTTGACGCTTTGATTTCCGAGACGTGCTTGCAACCATGTCGTTAGTTCGTATCTTTCTCCTTCTATGAACCTTACCTATATCTGGAGGTGCAGGCCCATTTTCAATATAACCTTTCTCCTTACGGGCTTTAACAGATTTTACTATTAGGTGAGATTTTACTACTAGGCGGTGCGTCTTCCTTGCCTGAAAAGGGTCAGAAAAGAGGGCATGAAACTACTTGTCTTCCTCCAAGAGATATGAAGGTAAAATCATGATATTTGTCCTTAATAGAAACATAAAAACCTTAATAAAATGAACATATTCAAGATTTAAAATCTATGTTTATAATAGTAATAATAACTGAAATACAAATCCCAATAGTACCTTGTCGGAACTTGTACATTCACGCGCAAAATGTCCTTCTTCACCACATTTAAAGCATGATCTAGGTGTGGCTACACCAGTGGTCTCTTCCAATAGCCCCTTTCTATAACTAGTGCATTCACGGGCAAAATGTCCTTCTTCTCCACACTTAAAGCATGAACTGGGTGTGGCTGCACCAGTGGTCTCTTCCAATACTCCCTTTCTATAACTAGTGCATTCACGAGCAAAATGCCCTTCTTCTCCGCACTTATAGCAGAAACGAGGTGTGGCTGCACCAGTCGTCTCTTCCAATAGTCCCTTTCTAGAACTGGAACATTCACGAGCAAAATGTCCTGCTTCACCGCACTTAAAGCACAAACAAGGTGTGGTTGCCTCAGTGGTCTCCTCTCTTAACATTGTACATGCCTGCATAGTTGATTATGGCTCATATGTGACATTATTTAATAATGCATGCATTTCTTGATCACAAGTTTTCTAAACAAATTCCTTCAAGACTATATACTTGATGCAACAAGCAATCTGCATAACATACAGTGTCTAATCTAATAAGAACTGAAACTCTGAAAGTAATAGCAGCACAGATTACAGGGATTGTATGATAATTCAGAAACTATGGCATAACAGTCATATAATGAACTCATATGACTAGAGTTGGTAAAGACAATAGAGAACACATTAAATGCCTGTAAACACTACTCATGTCCCAAATGAGGAACAATGTATAGCTCCCTAGACTTTTCAAGTTCACATGAAAGTCTATATCAAATTTACTTATAAGTTATAACACGCTTTTTGGTGCGAGTGTGTAACAAGAATAATATGTTAAAAGCAACTTCCTTGTGCTCCTAGATTATACTAAAACAAATGCTAAAAACATCAAAGGCCAGGATAATTAGTAAAACTTACCAGTCCATCATGACCCAATTGACCACATTTGTAACAAGAAACTTCCCACTCTGGGCCATCAATAGAATCAACGCAACACAAATGGCCAAATTCTTTGCAAACATAACATTGTACTTCCTGAAAATATACGTGATATCTACCAAGTAAGTATTCCACATCCAATATAGCCCACTAAATATATTCATAATTCAACAAAATATCCCTCACAAAGTTGAAAGGAAAATTAATTAATGAAAAAGAAAGCAAAATGAAGTGGAACAGAACAACCTTAAGATCATCTGATGAATAAATATTCTTGCATTGAAACATATCATGCCCCAAATCCCCACATTTCAAACATACTCGTGCACTTTTAGCCCCATCAGTGGTCTTCTCTGGACAGTCTTTGGCTCGGTGACCACCTTTCTTGCATATGAAGCAGTCTCGTGCCTACACAAAAACAAAGAGAATGCTGACAAGCCAAATGAAAACAGAACCACTAGCATTCACACTCATTCACACACAGACCCAGTCCTCTACATTGTATTAACAGCTGAATCAAATGGGGCAACGGATAATATTGAAAAAAAAAATAACAAATAAATTACATACCTTGTTGCACTGTCTTACAGCATGCTCAAGACTTCCACATATAAAGCATGGTTTCTTGCGTTTCTCTGCTTTACAGTTCACCGCAGTATGACCTCCTTCACCACAGTTGAAGCACGTTCCCCAATTACTATCAGGAGGATCAAAATACCTCGGGCCCCGCTGATAGAATAGACACAGAAAGGCACAACTAAACCTTCGTGTATGATATTATTTTCAAATTCACAGTTTAGAAAGAGTTGTTCAAACTCACAAGTAGCTTTCGTAGAACAATATTGTCACTCGTCTGGACCAAACTTGCTTCAGCGGACTCATTTGTTTCGCTGGCTTTGATTGCCTCACCGCTTGTCTCTTGCTCTGTTGCTGTGACAACCTAATTACAAAGAGGAAAACATCGAATTGAAATGAAAAGGCAAAAAAGTCACTTAATAGAAAGTCCCAATGCAGCTAGATATACTTCATTGTTTCAGCTCCATTAATTTTCATGCCCATTCCAATTGAACGGGAAAGTTTAATATGAGAGTGTTACCACAGTCAATTGTCCCCAAACAGCACGAAGAAACAAAAAATTAAACCACAACCACTCTTAAGAAAAATGACCTCAACAAGAATAATACTCAAACTTTTATCCCCAGATTCAATTTTCTTGACCTTCTTTTCATTAAAAAATAAAAATCCCAACCTCTGAACTTTCCAGACTGACATCGCCGCCACAGTTAACGTCAACACCCAATACGCCACCGTTATGGAGCAACTTCGTCTCACGCATACGTCGGGCCTTCTCCTCGATCTTGAGAGTCAGATCCTCATTTGCTTCTTCATCGTCACTGCTCGAAATAACCGCAGACGATGAAGCCTTCTTGTCGTTTTCAATATCCTCTTCGTCCTCAACCTTGGCTCTCTGCCTCTCCTTCCTTCTCCTCATGGCGCTCCTTCAAAAAATTATGAATCCAACCAAAACTGATCAAAAATTTAAGGAAGCAGCAAAAGAAGAAAGGAAAGGATCAGCATAGCCGTTCAAGAGCTAGGGTTTTTTTTTTTTAGGGGGCAGCCAAAACCAAAAAAAACATAACGGATAAAGAAATAGAAGGAACATTTTCAATTCTGCCGGCTTACGTAGTTTGGGCTTTAGCCCAAAAGGAAAGTAGCGAGAAGAAGACAGTGGCATTTTGATTAGTGTTTATAGGCTGCGTTGGGACTCAATGGAAGAAGGGAGGGGAGGGATGAGTGGGTTGATGAGAGGGAATCCAATAAAAGTTGGTTTAAGAGTCGGCTTATAGCTTATAAAGTCTGTGATTTTAAATCTAACTGTCGATGTGAGGCCTTGTTAATATGCGATGTATAAATACTTTTATAAGTGCTTATTGAATCTAAAAACATATTCAAGCCCTAATGAGCCCTAAGACTTTACTCACTTATACTTTTTGTAATTTGAAAAAAAAAAAAAAACAAGAAGGCAGGCAGGAGAAAGGGGAGGGGAAGATAGAAATTTTAATCATCCTTATTTGGATTGATTGAAGGGGAGATGAGGGGAAGTATTTTGTTGATATCTTTTGCCAGTTTGGTTCACAAAATCAAAAGCAGTGTAATGAAATGTAATACAATGTAATGTAATATAATATAATAATGATTTCATGTTTAGTTCGTTATTAAGCAAAAATGATGTATATACATAAAAACGTTTGGTTGGATTACATCTCATATGAGAATATGTGGGAATAATATAATCAGAGACAAAATTACCCTTATTTACATATATAGGTATAATGTACATATTAGGTTTATGATAATTTTTTTAATTTGTACGGTGTACATGTCGAGATTATAATAATTTTTTAATATTTAATGGTAAAAATATTATACCAGAAACAAGTTGGGTTCGTGATAATTTTTTAATATTTAATTGTGAGAATATTATTTAATGAAATATTATAATAATTTTAATGGTGGAATATATTTTTTAAAAAGGTTTTTATTGGAGAAATATTTTTTAAAAAATATTATATAATTCCTTAATATTTTAAATATTTAATGGTAGTAATTATTTCATATTTAAAAACATTTAAGGATGGGCACTTTAGTCAAATTAAAAAATTATAATGGCAATAGAGTATTTTTCACTTGATTACTAGATACCTGCATCCTAATTAATCACTCTTAACAATATAATCCTCATTACATTAAATGATGTAATCAAGATTACATTTTGTAATATGTTTTACATTACATAAGCCTAACCAAACACTGTAATCGACGTATTACATCAGGATTACATGTAATCATCTCTCATTTAATCGAACCAAACGGGCTACTTGTTTAGCTTGAGAATAATAAATTAGTTATTTCACCTTATAATATTAATTGAATTTTGATCGTTGTTTTTTATTACCATACATATATTTAAATATCACATAATGTATAGTATTATGCTATGGAGTCAATGTATTATGTGTTACTCCCTCCATCTCAAAATATAAAAGAAGTTTAACCGAATCTCTTAGTTCAAAGTGGCAGTTAAAAACAATAAATATGTCAAAATTGTTACTTATTTTTACTAAAATACCCTTAATAATGGAATAAGAGAGAGAATACCCTTATTAAAATCCATCACTTTCTCTCCCCTTACCCCTCTCTTCTCTCCTTGGGAATGATAATTTTTATAGGCAACATAAGCATTAATACATTGGTATTGAATAAGGGCAAAACTGGAAAAAAATAATTAAAGTACAAGACATTTTTCAAATGTCTCTTATATTTTGGGATGGAGTAAGGGTGGTGGTTGTCTTTTATATTTTGAAACGAAGGGAGTAAGAGACATAGTTTTCGATTTGAATTAGATATTTTATTAGAATGTGCTATCCAGTCAGTGTATTAGATGTTATAAGACATAGTTTTGGATTTGAATTAGATATTTTATTAGGATTTAGATATTTAAGGCTTTAAATTAAATATTTAAATATTATTAAAATTTATCACTATTGTCTTTAGTTTACTAAAGGTAAAACATGTTATATTAATCCGTTGTTAATTATATAGAAGAGGCAAGATAAATAAAGGTAGCGGCTTGATTCCATACATCTTAAAAATGTTATGGTAATGGAAATGGTAAAGAACTAGATAAATTTTAGGGAAATTTATAACGAAGTCTCAAATAAGGGACTTTACGTCAAATAAGTCCTATGAAATCGCGTATTTACAGTTAGGTCCCAAGATTGTAAATTTATGCTGCTGGGGTTGTAATTTACAACCCCAGCAGCACAATTAACAACTTCGGGGTTGTTAATTGGGACCTAACAGTAATAAATTCCTGAAACCTGGGACCTGACTGTAAATACACGATTTCACGGGACCTATTTGACGTAAAGTCCCTTATTTAGGACCTCATTATAAATTTCCCTAAATTTTAACCCAAATAAAAACATTTTGTGGTGAATACTTAAGTGAGCAATGTGAGAAAGAGGAGAAAAAGGAAACCAGGAGCGTGTGATAGAACGGTAGGGGCTCTTACACCCTTAACCTTGGTCAGGGGTTCGATCCCTGGTCTTGGGTATGGAGCAGTGTTAAATCTCCTGGCCAGCTGTCCTTCCCATAGAGGAACACACAATGAGCGGAGGATTAGTCTTTGGCCTATCGGGTTGGGGGATACCTTGCGAAAGCAAAAAAAAATAGGAGAAAAAGGAAGATGTATAATGTTCAGATTTCAAAAAAAGTCTTTTAAAAGAAGGAAGCAAAATATAATAAAGGTGGTTTAAAAGGTAAGAAAGATTAAAAAGAAAAAAAAAACTGAAAACTGTGTAGAGAATAAGGTAAACAGACTAAGAGAGTTTCTCATGGTCATAGGGTTTTATTAAAGAATTAAGAATTGAAGAAGGGTAGGAGAATATTCACTTGTAAAAATCATACTCTTACTTGCTCATAGTGTTGGCTTGGGGACAATGAACTATTAGTGTGGAAGGAGTATATAGTATTAGAAAACCTGTGCATGGTAATTTTATTACTCTCTCGTATAAAAACAAAATCCCTATTTCCCTAAAAAAAACCCAATTTTGAAGGAGAGACTAACCCCTCTCCTCTTTAAAATTGTTTTATCAAAACAAGTGGAGGGGAGCAATTTCCCTCTCTTCCAGTGTGTTTGGTTCAACAAAAGTGAGGTTGTATGACATTCATTATAGTTAGGTTAAGAAAAGTTATGAGTTTATTTGACTCAAGAAGATAGGAGGTTAAGTTAGAGGAGTAGCTATAGAAGATAAAAAAATTGCTAGATGTGCCTATGGGCAATTTGGTCAGGCTGATTTATAAATTTTCTCTTACCTAAAAAACCCATAAATTTGAAGATTTGAGAAATGAGAGGAAAGGAGCACTACAAGATTAAATTTTTCTCAGGTCTCACCTCCCTCCTTTCAACCAATTTTTTTGTTTTTTAATCTTTGAGCATCACACAACTTAGAAAAACCCCCCAACAAAACACACCATTTCTTATGCCAAACTAGGGGTTTCCCCTCTCCTTTAAAAATTCCATACCAAACATACCCTTAACATTAAGATTTCTTCTTGTATATATTACATATATTTTTTAAAATATTATAGTCATTTTTTTAATTCCTTCCTTCTTCATTCTCCTTAATTATTATTGAGGGGCATCAAATAAATTAAAAAAAAATTAACAAATATGAAAAATAAATTTTATATTTATGATTGTAGAATTTGGAGAATTAGGGGTAATTAAAAAGGGACTAATAATTCAAGAAAATATTAAGACACTTTTGGAATAGTTATCACTATAATTAATTAATTAAAAAGAGTCAACTCAAATAATAAGAATTAGCAACTCATGGATGAAATCCTCAACCCAATGTTTTAAATTGATTTTTAGCGTGTTAGAATACCCTTTTCTTTTTATTTAAATCTCATTTAAATTAGTAAATTATAACCTCCCTGTGGTAGGATTATTACTACATTGATCTCATACACTTGTGGGGGCAATCATTTCCTTAATACAGATTTATGGGAATGGTGTGCTTTAAATTTGTCTAAATTAGTTCAGTTGGTTCTGTAGGGGACACTAAATGGGCAAAAGTTTTTGCCTGTCATGCTAGCTGCTATGGAAATTTAGAAATAAAAAGATTTTTGAAGGGCTTAATGTATATCTTAGCTCTTTAAAGATCCGTATAGCCATTATAACTGATTCTATATGAAGAAATAACAAGCGGTGTCATAATGTGAACTTGCAAGGGAGCCATGAAATGTCTGAGGCTTACTCAGCAATAATCCCCTCAGGTTATTATAAACTTTCTGTGGATGGTGCATTTTCAAAATTTCTCTGCTTGGCGGCTCATGGAGGAGGCATATTGGACCCACAAGGTAACTTCTATGGGGATTCATGATGAGAATTCAGCAGGAGGGATCTTTAAGTGCTGAGCTATGGGGCTGCTTAATTGGTTTAAAGCAAGCTTGAGACATAGGTATAAGGAAGGTGGTTCTACTTACAGACTATCTTGATGCCTGGAGACTTTGTCGAGAAGAATATACCGAGATACACATGCAACGAAGCTTGGTGTTAGAGATTTGAAGCTTATTGGAGCATAGTTGGTAGGTAGAGATTCGTCACATCCCAAGAAACCTAAACTTGGTTGCAGATAACCTTACAAAAAAAAGCACTCGATATGGAGCTTGGATTCTACTTAGTAGATAGGCTTGACACTGATTTAGTTCACATGGAACCTAGTTAGCAATACCATTTTTATTTCTATTTGTTTCTTAGGTTTCATCATGTATCGAAGAAAAACCCTCATCTTATTAGTTTCTTTTCTTAATTAAACATGAATACATATCTCATTTAATAAATTGTATACCTAATGAAAAATGCATAATGTCTATGTGATAGTAAAAATGACTGAGAAGACTTTTGTTGCTGATCTCGTAAGAGGAGATAAGCTGAATGGAGGTAACTATGTCATGTGGCGCTATAAGATCTCCTATGTATTGGAAGAGCTAGATGCCATAAAAGTCTTGACAATTGTGCAACAACAACCCAATGGTAATGCATCACGAAATAAACATGATGTTTTAAACACCTGGAAAAGAAAGGATGCCTTCGTTCTAATCAATATGTATACCGCTATAACCGACGATGTTATATGTAAATTTGAAAGACATGTAACTGCCTCTACTAGTGGCAATACTGAAAGAAAAATTTGATGTTACTTTTAAAGCAAGGCTAAGGAGGATTAATGTCAAGCTTAATAATTTTAAGCTATGACCGAATAACTCTATAAGACAATATTTGAGAATAATACATAACCCTTTCTAATGCACAACAGGTACATGCTATTGTGAGTTCACTGCCCTGATAGTTGGTATCATTTAAAGCATACAGTGACTCACAATGATACCATCAAGACTTTTGTTGACATTGCTTGTCACATCTGACTTAAGGATGACCTAATGGAAAGTAAGAAATCCAAGGGTTAAGTCAAGATCAAGCACTTTTAACTGAAGAAAAGCCAGCTTCATCAAAGAAGCACAAATTTAACAAAGGCAAAGGTCCTCAAAAAAAAAAAAAGAAAGAAAGAAAGAAAGAAAGGGGCAAAGGACAAAACAAGGATAATAACTCCTTCAAGAAAGGCAAAAAGGCTAGAAAGAAGAAATATCTTTCAAAGCTTAAGTGTCACACTTGTGACCAGAAAGGCCATTTTTCCAAAGACTACCCTGAGAAGAAGGTACTAATTAGTTGATAACTCTTCTCATTTTTCTTTTGTTTCTAGTATTGTTTTTATAGTTGAGACTAATCCTGTTTGGATTATAGGTTCAGGGGCCACAGATCATGTGAGTAGAGATCGTGGGAACTTCTCGGAGTTTCACAAATTTTCAGCTAGATGTATATGGCTTTATGTTAGGAACAATGTGATGGTAGAAGTTAAAGGGATTAGGGCCTGCAAATTGATTTTGCAAGAAAGGAGAATCCTGATCTTTAAAGAAGTACTCTACATTCCAGAGATCATATGCAATTTAGTCTTTGTTATTTCTTTAGTTTATAATGGTTTTAATGTTAACTTTCATGGACAAGTAGTTGACATTTTGAATGGACCGATTATTTTGGGTCGGGTTGTATTTCGGGCGGTTTCTTTTTATTAATTAATGATACTTTTGATTTTAGCCATTGATATGCGATATCATCTAACATTAGTTACGATACATGGCACGCTAGATTATGACACATTGGTCAAGAATGAATGACCAAACTAGCAAAAGAAGGATTGTTAGAAGAAGTGTCAAAAAAGGAAATGTCAATATGTGAACATTGCCTTATTGGGAAAAGCAAAAGAAAACTATTTAAAAAGGCCACTAGAACAGAATGTCCTCTAAAATTAATTCATTTATATATATGCGGACCTATCAATATAAGGGCACAACATGGAGTATGGTACTTCATTACATTTATCGATGATTTTTCTTGATATGTTTAAGTATACTTGATATTACACAAGTCTGAAGCTTTAGAATGCTTTAGGAAGTATCTAAATTTAGTTGAAAACCAACTAAATGACAAGGTAAAAGTCTTGAGAACTGATAGAAGTCGAGTGTATCTCTCAAAACAGTTCAAGACGTTATGTGAAGAAAAGAGAATTGATAGATAATTGATAATCCCTAGGGCTCTCTAACAAAATAAGGTAGTCAAGAGAAGCAATATAACCCTTCTAGATATGGTTAGGTCGATGATGTCACAAGTAGAATTTCTAGTCATGTGTTGGGGGAAGCATTGTTCACTGCAACGTTTATTTTTAACAGAGTGCCTTCTAAATCAGTCACTTCTACGCCTTATGAATTGTGGATAGGACGCAAGTTAGATATTAGTATCTTGCAACCTTTAGGGTTAGTGGCCTTTATACACAATTCTTCTCAAACATGGAAAGTTGAGACCTAGAGGCAAGAAATGTATCTTCATAAGATACTCTGAAAAATTAAAAGGATATGTCTTTATTAGTAAAAATGAGGAGGGATCAATGATTGAGATAAAATCAAGAGATGCAGTATTCGTATAAGGAAATTTCCCTAGCAGAGGGAGTCTCAATCAGACCAAAACTCTATATTAGAATAAGGAACCTAAAGGCACACCTTAGTATATTGACCCGAGTGAGAGAGATGAATCATTTTCACAACATGGAAATGAGACTCAATCATAGGAAAATCCTCCTGATGAAATTCTACCATAAAGAAGTTAGATGGAT
Organism: Acacia concinna; assembly: GCA_037177275.1. NCBI lineage: Eukaryota > Viridiplantae > Streptophyta > Magnoliopsida > Fabales > Fabaceae > Acacia > Acacia concinna. The sequence continues at coordinate 19,850,505 of JBAGKO010000004.1, read as the reverse complement.
AAGATCCCCAAAAGACAGTTCTCTATTGAAGGAGAAGTGCTTATTGTTGACCTTGAGAACAATGAAAAAAATCCTAATAGCATCAAAGATGCTCTTACAGGACCTGTTAGAGAAAAATGGCAAATAGCATTAGAAGAGGAAATGAATCCCATGAAAACAAACCAAGGTTAGGTGTTGCTTGATGTACTACCAAGCCTAAAGGCAATTGGGAACAAATGAGTTCTCAAATATAAATAGAAGATGGATGGATCAATAGATAGATCCAAGGTGTGCTTGGAAGCTAAGGGGTACACCTAATGAGAAGAAGTAGATTATGAAGATAACTTATCACCTGTGGTGCATTTTAACTCCATAAGACTCATACTTTATATTGTAGATAGTATGGATCTAAAGTTACATCAAATGGACGTAAAAATCGTATTTCTTAATGAAAAGTTAGACGAAGAAATATACATGGAGAAACCTAAGGGCTCCATAAAAAAGGGAAGTAAACAAAAGGTTTACAAGCTCTTAAGGTCCATTTATGGGCTAAAACGATCTTTTCTAGACAATGGTATCTAAGTTTTCATAAAGCTATAACCTTATTTGGCTTTAAGATGATTGAAGAAGATTATTGTATCTACATAAAGCAGTATGGAGATAATTTTATAATATTGTCTCTTTATGTCGATGATATACTCTTGGCCGGATTAAGTCTTAAGGTAGTTAAGACAATCAAGAACTAACTATCTTTAAACTTTGAAATAAAGGACATGTGAGAGACAAAATATATCTTGGGAGTCAAGATAAAGAGGGATCATTCATAGAGATGTTATTATATTCCCAAAAGACATACATAACAAAAATCTTAAAATGATTCAATATGAAAGACTGCAAGCCCATGGATACCCCTTGTGGTTAAGAGACACTATCTAAGCATAGATACATGTCCTATAAAAGAATATAATATAAAGCACATGAAGAGAGTCCCATGCACTAGGCCGGACATATGCTTTGCAGTTAGTCTAGTAAGTCATTTTCAATCCAACAAAGGAGTCAAATATTGTGAAGCTGTGAAAAGAATCATGAGGTACCTAAAAGGTATTGTGGATTACGAGCTATGTTATCAAGGAAGGGACATGAATCTAGAAGGATACTCTGATGCCAATTGGGTAAGAGATCTAGATAAACGGCACTCCACCTCATGATACTCATATATGTTGAATAATAAAGCAATCTCTTAGAGTAGTAAGAAGCAAAACTGTGTGTCCTTGTCGTCCATGGAATCTGAGTACATTGCTTGTTCTACTACTATTTAAGAAGCTATAAGGCTTAAAGTTTCCTAGAGTGACTAGGAATGAAAGGTAGAAAAGAGGGTCCTATTTTAATACATTGCGAAAGTAAAGCCACAATAGCCTATAATAAGGATCCCAAAGATCACAATAGGACAAATCACATAAACATTAAATATCATTTTGTAAGAGATATGGTCAATAAGAAAAAAAGTGATTTTTCAATACATTTTTACTCAAAATGATAGATGATCCCTTTTGGAAGCCTATTGCTAGAAATGTTTTTGTTAAACATGTTAATGCATTAGGCATTCATAGAATTTGATGTATTTAATAATGTTATTCTATTGAGAAATAAAATGATGCATTTTTCAGTTATTTTATGGATTATATGATAGTATACATGCATAGGCACAGGGTATGCAATATATTATGCTGTCTAGGTCAAGAAGGTTGGTTTGCTCACGAACAACTGTGTTCCCACAATTTATAAGGATGTGGGAGGATAAGACAAGCAAATTGTTACTATATATTAAATAATATTGCATATACAAGTTACCTCAATTGAATTAAGATGAGATTCATGAGATGTGATATGGATCGACATAAGATGTGAAAGCATCATTAGACTTGTAGTCAGGTATAGAATTGTCTTTTATGAAAGAATGGAGAAAAGAAGTTCTGTTTATTCTAAATGTGGAAATACATGGTGGAACGAAGATCTGCATAGTGAAAGAAATGAAAATCAACATATGACATTATAAAATCACTATAAAATGCAATTCATACTACATGTCCTTTATGAAAATAACTGCAACATGAAATGTAGACGAAATATCCAAGTCCCAAGAAGGAAAAACCTTCCATAACGCTCTTAGAACTTAGACGGTATCATGAAAACTTGACTTAGAGATAGCTCATTTAGCTGAAACCCCATGACCATACTTGTTTCAGTCGGCCAAATGAAAACTAAGAAAGCTACTAAGTCAAGACGAATTGATGTTTATTAGAAAGGAAGATTCATCCGAAATACACCATTGCATTGATATCTGTGACATGTCCCCTTACAAGTCATGGGATGATTAATAAGTGTGGACACCGTGCGTATGTTTAGGCAATCTAAGTCAAGACTGACTCGAGAGGGAATAGACGTGTCATAAAAAGGAGTGTATGGATGTATGGATAAACCAATGGCATGTGAGATAACAATAGATGTCCTTAGATGTTGATCCTTTGTGAAAGGGTTTTCAATATCACAAGCACCAAACTTTTGAAGATATTGTACTAATGCAGGCATGGAAGAGACCAAGTATGAAACAAAATAAATTAAAAATCACATTATGACAAATCCATCAAGTGCAAGTAGGAAATGTTGGATTTTGGGTAGAAGTCCGCATTGATGGGCCTGACCGATTGTTCCGGAATAATATCCAAATAAGTAAGGAAGAGATCTTCCATGCAATTATTAGAGAATAAATTACAACTAAATCAATAAAGTCTACTATTGCCAAATCTGAAACCATAGCTAGATCTAGAAAGTTTTAATTCTTGATTTAGTAAATCGCTTGTCATTTATTATAAGAGATTCACGCGTAATGGGTGGATGAGAAGTGCTCTCTGAAATCATATAAATAAGGTCATCTTACTAAGCAGAATTATCATCCCAAAGCAATAAAATCATCTTGCACTATTTCTTCTCTCCTGATTTCTTTATGGTGATATGTTGTGCGATTGTAGCTAGACTCTAGTAGTCTCAACTCCTTGTGTGAGGAATCCGTTCGTGAATCCAACTCGGTACGGTTCATATTACTTCATATGCATATTGATCAATATAGATATGAGACTATCAAATATTAAATATTGAGTATTTTTTGTTTTATGCATCTTGGCATGTCATTTCGCACTAACCATGTTTGAAATTCGTTCACTCCTAAATCTAAATCCACTGTGAACTCGTAAAATCCGTGAGTTCGATTTGAAGCATATCTATTTAGCATTTTTAAATAAGCGTGAATTTTTGTCTCCCCACCCCCAGTGAAAAGGAAACAAGTCATTACTACTCAGTAAGACAAAATACAAGACGTAAAGTCTGCATGATCCACCTTTAGGCTGTTGAAAGAATTAAGGTCATCATTTTCTTGGATATGTACTAACTTAACGAGCTGGTCGGCCTCGTTATTGTTCTCTCTATAGTCTATACAAATAATTAATTAATTGAAAAGAAACCTTTTAGTTTCTGCACAGAAGTTTTCCTGTGGCTAGAGTCTATAATCTTGTAGGCGCTGTTTGGTACGAGAGGAGAGAAAATAAAAATTTTATGAATTGTATTTAAAAAAATTGAAAAAGTGGAATTATAAAATTTGAATAAAAAGAAAATATAATATATAAAAGTATAAAAAAGTAATTAAAAACTTTTAACTCAATTTCTCTAATTTTTTAAGATTCAACTTGTAAATTATTATTTTTTATTTCTCCTTCCATCTAAATCTCTCGTGTCAAATGGGCCTTTAAAACGATGATAAGTTAATGGTTCTGTCCCTTTTAATTGTTGTGATAGCACCAGCGTGTCTGTTTGTTTCGACCTGCTCATATAAATATAACATACATATCTGATTGATCCAATTTCAGAAGCCTACTATTATTAAGGCTATTGCTCATAATTAATCTGGTATTTATATGTAATGGGCCAAAACCTACTCAATGAAATTGACCAAAATGAATGGACCTTTGGATCCAACAAGCCCAGTGGGCTTTGGACGGATCATCAGTCAGCCCAAAGTAAATATCCGTACCTCTTGATTTTGAACATACGTACATCAACTGAATTACGAGTTTGCACCGTGGACTCACCTGATTGATAAATTTAAAAAGGGCTTTGGACTTGAGGTCCATTGGATGCATTCCAGTTTCACAAAAGTGCTTGGGAAAGAGACAAAATAATTAAGATGAAATATTGAAAAGCACCATAAGAGGACAATCAAAGCAACTATAGGAGCTTTGAGTATTTTGAGTTCAGTATGAAAAGGATATGACTTCAGCCCCATTATCCAACATCTATTGACTATTAGTCTATCCCCTCCCAGGCAAGCAATGGGAGAATTTTATGGACACGACAAATAAATAATCAAAATCATGGTACACCCCACTACCACTTTGAATAATAACACTAATATATACTCTCTCTTTTTTTTTTTGCCAACAACACTAATATATATATACATATTCATTACTAATAATTGCACTAATGGGACAATTGCAGAATATTGAAATTAAAGTGTGTGATTGAGGTTAGTTTTTTCTCACTAGTTGGTGCCCGAAGAGGGGCCCTTTGTCAGATTTTCTCCCCATTTCCACTCAAATAATCTCACTGTGCCTTGTTAGTTTATGATACTTCATGTATGGCCAAATATTATTTGGCTTTTATATGCTGTTTTTGTTTTTTTTCTCTAGAAAATAAATTCTACGACTACCTGATGAAGTTTGGTCAACAAAGACGTGTCCATTTCATACGTTGTATGCAAATTATACACAAGTATTGAATGCGTCTGATGAGTATTGAGTAGGAATAAAGTGACGAGAAACACATGCCGAATTTAAATAGGATCAAAAAAATATTAAATAAATATCTCAATAAAGAAATATCAAATATGTCCCTTTTATATGAAAATCACACGGGTATAATATATTTATACACGCGTGGTCATATATTATTTACTAGTTTTGAATTGATTTCAATATTCAAGTTTATTTGAAATTGTATTTGAAGATCACACTAATCAAACCCGCGCTATACAGTACGGCGGGTGTATTAGCGTTAATAATCACTTATGCCTAAACCTTCCTATTTTATTCCCCCTTAGCAAAATGTTGGGTCGGCTGATTGCGAAAGCGATTATATATATATATATATATAATTTAAAAAATGGTACAGATTATATATTATTGGCCTATAATGAAGGGTTTTGTCTATATTCAAGATATTTGAACCCCGACTGTGGGGTAATCCCTTAGTGGACTTAGATTTACCATATCTTCTCCTTGGTGTTATTCGAATATAAAACACTGATTGGGACTGTTTTTATTATGTCCCTGCACCATTAACAAGAAAAGACAAGTTTTAATGACAGTTATTTTGTGTTTTAGAGGAGGTTTAGGCCAACACAAATTACATACACTTCCAGTAGTTAAATAAAGCAGTGGTAGGTTAAAAACAACAGAAAGTTGTCAAACCGTCGCTGTACCTATGACCAGATCAATCAGTGAATCGCCACTAAGGTCGTAGGTAGTCCTCGATATTGACTAATGCTTATTTAACTAGATGAAGATAAAAAAAAATAGTTAAAAGAGATATAAGAATTAGAGAAAATCCTAAAAATAAGGGAAATAAGTAAATTCTATTCAGAAATCTCAAATTAGTCAGTTTATACTTTTTTTTTTTGTGAAAGTACGAAAATACTACAAAATTTTAACAACACAAGTATCTTAATTTACAATAAGAAGATTTCAACAACTCGAAGTTAAAAAAACGCAGTACCTAAATGTGTCTGTTGTTGTTAATTTAAATACTCTTGTTGTTAAAATTCTGTGATGTTTTCGTAATTTCACAAAAAAAAAGTACAAACTAATTGATTTGAGATTTTTAAATTTTGTTGGTCTGAATTGGGATTTACCTATTTCCCTTGTCTTTTTTTTTCTGAGATTTTTTCTAAGAATTATACATGACATTTGAATTGGGAGAAAACAAATAAGTTTGCAGTGTTAATTAAGATATTAAAAGTATTAATATGTTAATATTCACATATTCAGTAGCTTAATTAATAGATGTAAAACTTATTTATCTTGTATATATTTCGATTGCATTTTTATATATTTTTCCTTTTAAAATTATAGCAACTCATTGTTAATGCTGATATTTTGTTTGTTTATTTGTGTGAGAGTTACACGTACAAATACAAATTAAAAGCAAGAAACGCCTATACTTAGACATATGTTTTACCATCATCAGTTTGATCAAATACATACCTTATTGTAGGCCCAAAAAAAACCTTATTATAAATAATATAACTTATTATCATATCCAAATTTTTGAATCCCCGTCCCCCTTTATATTATAAGATATATTTTGAATTGTCTAAACATTAAATTCATTTTTACTAAAATTTATTCCTTATTAATTTTTCTCATACATATTCTTTTATTATTTTCTCATTACCACTTTCTTCCATTGACCCACTTATAATAAGGACATATTAATATTTATTACTTTTAACTAATTTAACTATTTTTTTAAACTACATAATTAGGTTATTTGAAAATTGACAGTGTCACTTAGGGTTTGTTTGGTAGGAGGGAAATGGAAGGGAAGGGAGAGGAGAGAAAATATTTTTGAGTTGAATTTAAAAAAATTGGAGAGAAGTTGTTATAAAATTTTAATGAAGACAATATTCAAAATAAAAAAGTAAAAAAATAATAATTAAGAACTTTCAACCCCGCTTCTCTAATATTCTGTTTCAAATAGTGTTGAACTTATTATCATTTTCATGAGATTTGAAATTCAATCTTCAAAATCTGTCATACATCTTTAGAATTTGCTACAGATGCAATTGTTTAGAGAACAAATGAAAAATTTTCATCTTATTTCATTTTTTTGTCTTCGAGTGTTGATTATCTATACCTTAGTTTGTAAAACCATCCTCAATCACTATACTATTTTTTCACCTCTTTACTTTCGTCTAATAATTTTGTCTTTAAACTGAGTTTTTAATGTTACCACAGCCTCGTATATAGAAACCTTACGATGATATCATTGTCACACAAATTGATATCCTTCGCATACCTCAAATTGATTTCCCCTTTCCTCCCTTTTCTTCCAGATGTCTCATACCAAATAAGCTTTAGAAATAGAATATTATAGACGTCGGCCTTCTCCACGTGCAATTATTTTAGTGATAGGGCCTTGCTTTGCGAATTGGTGTTCTGGCCTGCTATGTCCATGGCTAGTTTCCTTAGCTTGGAAATCATATAGACGCGCGGAACTTAAGCCAATTAATTAATTATGCCTTTTTTTTTTTAATGTAACTTTTGACTTAAACAGTAACACATCAAGAATAATGAATGAATAATAATATTACTAGTAATATCCCCACTCTTTTTTTTTTTTTTTTTGCCAACGGTAATATCCACACTCTTAAACTTACTGTACGTGATCACAAATTTCGAAAGATGATATAACTGTCAGTCGGGGTTAATTTTTTTGAAGAATTTTAGAAAGATAATAGATGGGGAATTATTATTAAATCAGTCTTAAAATATTCTGAAATATTAATTTAGATCTAAAGACCAATTTAAAATTAATTTTAGATAGTAAAATGACTAAATCACTCTTACATTTTTTAATAAAATATTTTTTTCTGGCCCCTCCAGTGGGCCCCACACTGGAGCTCCCCCATCGGCGATTAACCTTCGGTGGGGGGCCTCTATGTGGGCCCCACCAAAGGTGGCAAACAAAAACACATTTTCTGGCGGGGTGAGGTTCGAACCCCCTCCCCCTTCTAGAAAATGTTTTTTTCTGGCCACCTCCGGTGGGGCCCATGCAGGAGGTCAGCCGCCAGTAGGAGCTAACGAAGGAGCTCTGGCATGGGGCCCACTGGTGGGGACCAGAAAAAATGTTTTATTAAAAAAAGGTAATGTCAATTCGGTCATTTTATCATGTAAAATTAATTTTAAATTGATCTTTAGGTCTAAATTGATATTTCATAATATTTTGGGGCCAATTTTAAATTAATTCCAATATGTGATCTTTTAATAAAATTGTCTCTATTTTTTTTTTTCCCAAACAGTCGGGTTAATTATAATATCAGAAAGACCATTTTGGGAATATCTATAATTAGTGTGCGGCATGATGAAATAAACCATTAAACCTTGGTTAATCATGTATGTACTCCTAAAGTGGAAGCTTAATTAGTTCATTATAGTAAAGTAAAGGCTGCTGGCTAGTAATTAATTAAACATGCAAAATCCCAAGGAGGATCATCCCCCTTCTTTTCTTTTACTGCCTCCATTCCTTTAAAGTAAAAATCAATATACATGCTCTCCAACCCTTATTAAGGCACATCTAACCTTGTTATTAAATTTGAGACAGCTGATTAAATCATTAAGTTTATATAAAAATAAATAGAGTATCATGAATTACATTTAAGAAGAAATTAAAATAGGGGTAATCTTTAAAAAAATAGTAAAATACGTTGACAGCCTATTTGCTTTTTTTTGGTAAACCTTTTCTTTTTAAGTTACAAAACCCCCTCTATTTTGAAAACATAATATAATTTTTTAAAAAAATTAAAATGCATGTTAAAATTTTTTTTTTTACATATTTCAAATTCTATTTCCATCCATCCAATTGTTAGTTAATAATTAATTTTGACTATTAAATATTTATTTTGACTAAAGTAACCCTCGTTCAACAAATAAATAAACATTTATATTTTTCTAAAAATAATTTTTTATACAAATAAAAAACAATTCTAATACATATATGTTAACAATTACCAATGTATCATAAAATTTATTAGTTTTTGTTATATTATAACATTTTAAAATTCTCTATGATATTTATTGAAACTTATTTATTCAGTGTTCTTTTAAATGATTAAAAATATATTTCTTTATTTCTTTTATTTGCCACAACACCACGAGTGAAAGCATATTTCAAAGACATATTCTTATTCACCATATGTTATTAATTATGTAAATTTAAGATATTATATAACTTATATCACTTTAAAGTTTTGTTTTTTAAATACATTTTTACACAAACATTTGTGAACATGTTTATTTAAGTATGCATCTACTAACAAAATTAATCAATTTTTCATTATGTCTACATTAATTCAATTAAATAATTCTTTATCTCAATATGGGAAAAAATTTAACATATAACTATTTGCAAGAGTAAAAAATTAAGAAAAAGAAAAAGAAATCTTCAATTATTTAAACAGTTGCAGCCTAAATAATCAAATTAATAAAGATGAAGGGTAAATTAGTATATATATACTTTATTTTAAAATACATTTTAATTAAAAAAAAATTCTTAACTAAGTTAATAGTTTGGATTTGGGAGAAGAACAAATAAATACCCTACAAACATGAAAAACCCAAAAAAGTGACTCAAATTTCGGAAATGACAAATAAGGGGATCTAACAAAAACTCAATAGAAAATGGTTAAAACTGAACAGATAATGACTAAAACTCAAAAGGGAATAACTAAAACTCAACAGAGAATGACTAAAACTGACCAATTTTTTGCCCTTCATTTGTCCTTTCCGAAATTTGAGTCACTTTTCTGGGTTTTTGGTGTTTGTAAGGTATTTATTTGTCTTTTTCCCTTTGAATTTAAGTGTATGTTTTAAGAATATAGAAAATATATGTATAATTAAGGCAAAACGCAAGGGAAGTTAGAGTATTTTAGGCTTAAAAAAGTGATCCCTAATCCTTAATATAAAAACAATTAGAGTGTTGATATTAGTTCTAAATATAAAACATCATTTTTATATCTGTCAATATTTTATAATTTAACCATATTTATGCTTCATCAACAATAATCAAAGAGGGGAGAGAATGAGGAAATTAAGAAAAATGACTAAGGTGCTTTAAAAAAAATACATGTTATAATAATTAAATTAACTGCATCAATATAATTAAATTAGGTAACTTTGTTTTATGTCAATAACTTAATGGAGTAATTAATACTCCATTTTACAACTCATGTTTAGGATCATCCATATATCTTAGAGAAGGTGTCTTATAACAAGGATTATAATCTATTTTACAATATTAATAAAAATATATTTAAGTTAATTACAAGCTTTAAATATGTAGGCGGATGAAGTCTTTTTCCAATAATGCCCTTAAGAAAATTGACTAAAAAGTGGTTCATTTAGTAATGTGTTTTCTCACATGAGCAAGGGTAAAAAGAAACTAAAAAAAAGTAAAATTTGAAATTAAAACAAAGTGTTTGAGCCACGTGTTCATTAGAAAAAAGACAAGAGATGAGGGAAGAATAGCAAGAGTGCAAGAGTTGGGTAACAGAAATGATCTATAAGCAGTACTAAACTCAGCAGCTTTGATCGTCATGGTTTTTTGTGGGTTCTAATGTGGCTGTCTCGTCACTCCAATAAGAAGCACCCCACATGGCCAGAGGACAAGAGACGTATAATATATGTCGTTCACAAAAGAATCTTGTCCACCCACATGAACCTTTAAGTAATTGTCAGCAGGTTTTGATTTTTGAATCCCCCCTCTTCCTTCGTGCTTCTCAATCAATCTCATTTTGGAATTTGAACAAGCTTAGTGACCACCCTCTGTATCTATATATGTATATGTATTATGTGTGTGTGTGTGTGTGTTACTATGTATATGTATATGTACATGCGTTGCTTTTGAGGTGGGGACCATGCATCCATTATTTATGACAAAAGAAAAGCTTCAAGCAAGAACCATCCATTAATCCCTTTTGAAACATAATATGACTCATCCACTTTCTCTGTTTCCTATACAATTCGTACGTCTTTCTTTCTTTCTTTCCCTTTCACGGCTTACAGTAGCGTGCAAAATAATATGCACTTAGCAGTATCCATAGATCATGTAACTTACTGAACATAATATAATTTGTCAGGGAATCTCATGCATGAACTAACACGATGCTTAATTATTTTCACAACAGATATACAGATGTTCAAGCTAGGGTTTGAGATCATTGAAAAGGACGACCGACCATATGAGTGGAGAAATAATCGTGGTATTCGATTCGAGAATGGGAAGTGTACGCAAGATATCACAGTGACAAGAGGAAGGAGAGAGATAAAAACAAAAGGACAACTAAGATTATTAGTGAGAGATTTGGGAACAAATGTTTATTTGCTGTGCACATATATGTATACACTGATGATATGAAAAAGAAGACGAAGGAGATGGGGGGGGGGAGAGAGAGAGAGAGAGAGAGGGCTAGGGCTGAGAAAGCTGCTGAGAGTGCTGGATAAGGGGAGACATGGGGAGGGACCCCTATGAGAATGTGGGTTTAAATCGCACGTCCCATGCATTGTGGTCTTGTCCTTTCACATCTCCCTTGTTACGTTTTGACACATGTTTCCCGCTAAATAAAATGACTTCCCTCCAACCTTCATGATTATCTTCAACACCTTGTCACTGTTCACACCGGTTTGTTTGGCATCCTTATCTTGCAAATATATATAAAAGGTGTGTTGGTTGGCTGCTTGGAAATCAGTTATCCCACAAACTGGTATTTAAACGACCCATTCATTGTTCATATGTGTAGTTCTATTCAATCTGATGAATTATTATTATGCGCTTTCTTTTGTGGTGAGAGCCTGAGAGGGAGAGAGACTGACAAAACAAAAGGGAGATGAATGGAGAAGTGGGCCCACTGTCTCAGGGCACGGCAGAAGGCAGAGAGAGGGGCCTTGACGGCGACTATATAGTGTGTGCCCGCACTGCCCGGGTTGCCCGGCATATGTAGGAAGAGGGACACATCATTTTGTCGTGTTTGACAGAGCCGTTGAATGCCATTTTTTTTTTTAGGGATAAGGCCTAACTAATTAAAAGGAAGCCTTGTTCATTCGCTCCTGTCTTCTTCTGTTCCAAGTACTCGAGCCCTCACGCTCTATTCCCCATAACTAATCTTAATCAGTTAATTACAAACTCTATATGAATTATTAGCAACGTAATCAATTTATCCGTCTTCTTATATACAGATACCTTGTACACACGCACAAATTTTAGAACCAGAAACCCAGCAAGTAATATAAGTAGTCTTTATTTCAGTGTTCATCAATACAAATAACTCCTTTATTTCTGATGCCCTTGTTTCTTTCCCCACGTAACTTCCATTATCTTCTACCCATGCACAGTTCAGGGAGAGAGGTGTTACTAATTCCCCTCCATTGGGATATCCCCTTTCTAGTAATGACACACGTTTCGTTTTCATATTTGGATTGCTTGCTTTTCTTCTCTTGTTTTAATCAGTGCAATTGCACAGTAATGTGCTTTTTTCCCTCACACGTCGAATGATTAATTATTAAATACATCGATAAGAAGAGGTTACTCTGATATATGCTTGCCGATCACCCTTTGCAATGTACTCCTAATATTTAATATGCTCATGGCCGGCATTACTATATTTTAACTGTATATGTACGTATTCTTTTTTTCTTGGCTTGCATTGGTGTAGGTGTGTGTGATGTTAAAGGACATTTTTTTTTGGTTGAAAATTATACTCTCATATTTCAATATGTAAGACATATTTTAATTTTAAAGGTAATTTGTGTCTTTGACGTTTTTAACCTAATATGCTTTTAAGAGCATATCAATTCTCATATGATATTTGAGTAAGGATGTTTTATTTCATATGAAATACTAATATTCACTACCACACAATTGTATATATATGATGTTGTATATCTCGTGGTTATAGAACACCTGCCATATATAGAGAGGTAAGATTTGAATTGACGCCCTCGCCTAGTTAGTATAATGGTTTTTTTTTCAAAAGAACGCCATAAATAAGAGAAAAATATATGACGGTTTTTTGAAAAACTATCATGTATAAATACGAGAAAATTGAAGCGACATACGTCCGTCATATATATGACAGTTCTACAAAGAAATGCCATATAAATCAAGTAAATATATGACAGTTTTTAAACAATCGCCATATAAGTGCTTTTAAAACTCTGTTCTCACTACGAGGCTTTATTTTATATTCAGCAAATTTCATTTATCGCGCCCTCTTCTCCACCACAACCCACTTCCGACAAACCCATTGATAAATTGGTATTTTCATATATTTTATCCTACCTTATTTAATTAGTTTGGGGATTATTTTAGGCTAATTTGGATTTATTAGGGAATATTTGGATAATTATCTAATTTTAAAAGATAAATATAAATCTGAATTAAATAGATATTATTTGCACTTAAATTGATAAGATTTTATATTTCTTATTTTAGATAGATTAATATTTTCAATTAT
>JBAGKO010000004.1:19823285-19837087 GCA_037177275.1 Acacia concinna | reverse complement strand
TTTCATAAAAATACCAAAAATCCCCAAAAATTGCATTCTCATATAGATTTTAGAACATTGCATATTTCATTTAATTAATTTAGTTGCATTTAGATAATTTAGGTCCATAAATTTGCATATTTTCTCATCTAAACTCAATTTTAAAGAAACCCACATATTGCTCCTTGGGAGAATGACCTAGGTTGACCCTAAACTGCATAATTAATTAGGACCTAGTTAATTGACTGCTTTAGCGACAAAGGCAAGGAAACATCACCCACCTAGGTTTCCTTGTCATTTGCGCTCTTTTGATGTACGTCTACTGTGTCTACTTCTCTGCGAACGTGCTAACTGGTAGATCTGATCTATAGTAGATAGCAGACTTTGTTGTTCCATCGTTGCGTGTATCGTACGGAAGTGCTGTTATTTCTCCAGAAATTTGCTATTATTGAGGTGAATCGCATAAATGTGAGAACTTTCTACCTTTAAATGTAGTTATTATCACTTAGTGCTAAAAATTTTTATGAATATCTAATCGATCTGTACATTCTACAGATTTGGGTATGATGTGCACTTAGCTCTTATCACGTGGGTCGTCGTTGTGCAGTGGGTTGTGTATGTGGTGAATCGCAAATAAAAGTGAGACTTTGTTATATTATTTGGATCCCTATTTTTCTTGCTTGTTGCGCTTATGTATATATTATATTTTGCAAGATCAATCGTCATCATTTTAGTTTTGCAATCTATTTTTTGAGCTCCCCAGATGAATCTTCCGTCCTTTTAGGATCAATGTATACTGTTTTAGATTATAGTTTAATCTAATAAAATCAAAAACAGCTGGACATTGATCTGTAAAGGGTAAGAGATTCTCTGGGGGACTCAATATAAATAGACTATAAGAGAAAATGGTGATGGTTGGTCTTATAAAACATAAAAGAAAATACTTAGCGGTTGTTCATTATAACAATCATATATAGAATTATATAGCGATTGTTATCTAACAACTGTAATTTATAAGTGGTATATACATGGCATTCTCAATAGAAAACAGTCATAGTTAGAGAAATATGTATATGGTGGTTTTTGAACCGCCATATATATATGGCGTTAGAATATATGGCGGTTAAAAACCACCATATATGGGTAAAAACAACCGAAAAATATAGATAATTATGTAGTAGTGATTTATGCATACTTGTATAAAAGTAACATATGGTCCTTCTTTCTCTCTCATATGCTAGGGTTTATTCTTGCGCCATTAAGATGGGTTGTTTGGATTCTTAGACAAACGTTTCTTCCTATCTAGTGGAGTGGTTTGGTGGCTTCCTTGTGTCGTCATCTTCTAATGCTTTGGGGGTGAGACAGGACTTTATTAATTTGGCAATAGTGAGCAGGCTCAAAATGCGAAGGCTTGGAGCTCTTGAAGCTGAGTGATGGCCACAAATGGTGACCTCTAATGGGTGCCTTCAAGGTCCTCAATGGTGATTGATGGGTTGCAATGGGGGTTGTAGTCTCATAGTCAATAGAAGGACTTTGACTAACGAACTTATTGGTAAGATTTGGGGTTTGTTTGTTGATCTAGGTAAATCAAGTGCAAAGGGGTTGGGGGATTCTAAAGTGATTTTGATTAAGAACTCAGAGGTCTTTAGGTAGGAAAGAGTTGGGAAGGATGAGGACGACCATAGTGCTAAAATTAGGGCCCTTGAGTTGGCTCCTAAGAATTGTACTGATAGGCTTGAGGCGTTCCTTAGTGGGAGTAACGTTAGTTTGTTGGTTGATTAGAGTTCTAAGACATGGTCCAGTTTTGTTCCATTTGGAGTCCTCAACTTGTTTCTGTTCGGGAAGTTTGTACATACATAGTGTTCATTATTGGCTTGACATGTGCTTGTTCAGTGGGTTTTTAAACACTACTCATCATTGGGTTACACATAGGGCAATTCAGTGTGTATGGAATTATTTGTTCATCATTGGGTTGGAATAGTGATTCTATCTTTTATTATTATATGGTGACCATGCTTTCTTTGTTTTGATTAGGAACCATCCATGCACATGTGTTCTCATGAAAGTAGGTTTCGTAGCCAGTTGGTTTGCCAAAGTTTCATCGAAGGTGTCTCACTTTGTATATTTGGTATACCATCCATGCACATGTGTTCTCATGGAAGTAGGTTTCGTAGCCAGATGGTTTGCCAAAGTTTCATTGAAGGTGTCTCACTTTGTATGTTTCACTCCTTCTATGTGGTCTTATGTTGTTGTTGGATCATCATTTTATGTCTTCTAGTTTGTTAGCTACTTTTTTTTCTTTTACTGTTTTTGTTTGCTTTTGTATTTTGTTATATCTTTGTGGGCAAAAGAAAGAAGTACTAATATTTACTATTTTAAAAACAATGTGCAAAACATATAAAACAAAGGAGGTAATTATCTTTAAAATTTTATTGTTACTTGCTCAGCCTCTTTAAAATTTTATTCTTTTTAGTTAGAAGTTGGGGATTGTTGAAAGAGTTTAGAAGTTGCATATTGTAACCTTATTTTGGTATGTATTTATCAAAAAAATTATTGTTACCAATTACTAAATTCAAATTAGATGTGCGCTCGTGTATCGCATAGTTTGAGGTAAATTATGCTATTTATAATTTAGAAGTATTGCAACTAATGGGAAAATTGCGTTTGAGTCCCAACTAAAAAAAATATGATAAAGCGGTTCTATAAAATTGAATAATTACACTTAAATCTCATAGGGTTGTCAATTGACGCTCATAAAGTTGTCAATGAAAATCTATTGAGTTGTCAATTGAAATTTAAATACAATTATGAGATTTTATTAGACCGTTTGATTATTTTTTCTCTTAGTAACTAAACGCAATTTTTCTTATACTAATTTTATATGCGTACATCAAAATTGAAATATACATCGAATATGTTAACGTATTGATATTGATACTATCTTGTTTCACTGATACATAAGCTTAACACCGTAAAATTTGTCATCCGGGAAAGTATAAATTATAGACACAAACACTGTGTAGATCGATTCCAAGTTTCAACAAAGATAAGATGTGACTTGAGTACGTATTAATTAAACCTCAGGTTAACTTTTAATCTGTTTTAATTTCGTTTGTTACCGATTACTTTTAATTAAATAGAATAATGACCTTTGATGAATTTTCATATGTATTAAAATATATATTGATGATATAATGATACGAGCTATAGCTAGTCGTCCTGGAATGAAGCCTTACGATAGAATTTGTGGCCCAACAAAGTAATCAAAGGCCGTAAGTTTCAAGTTCCAAAGCATTATATATACATGTGTGTGGTTTGTTAATCTTAATTATAACTCAAAACTTCATACTATAGTTTAACACAATCGTACGTTGATTTAACTTTATTTCTTTTATGAATTATACAATATGTGAACTCAAAACTTTACATGCTCTGGCTTTTTCAAAAGTTAGATCATAATCAAGAACAGTGTGAACGACAGAAAGAGGCCATACGCTAATGCTCAAAATAGTCAAAAAGCATCAGAGCGTTGGATTCTTCGAGTATGAATTAACAGAGGTCCACCAGATAAACAGTTAGTCCCTAGTGACTAGTGACCCATCAGTTCCGTGAGATTTCGCACCAAAAGGATGATTTCACAATTAGCAGTTGGAAATGATCGAAACTTTTGTTAAGATTACAGTAAGTATGATTGGACGCTATACTATCTTGTAACTTAAGTGATAAGATTAAATTAAACTTCATAATCAACACCCCTCTTAATCGAGATTTTGATTGACAAATTGTTCTGAGAATCTGAGACACAGAGACCCCTCCTTTTTGAATCATATCCTCTTTTGATCACTATAATTTGTTCTCTTACCCCATCACTAATGATTTTTTAATTCAAACTCTGGCCTTAAGTTTACGCTAAGGCAACTTGTTAATTCTCACAATCATCATATACAAATCAAAGTAACTATTCGTGCTTAGCATGGCCGCAAATTATTGTTAAATGGTTCAATAATGCATGTTTACATGATAGAGAGAGAGAGATCAACTTGACAGGTTACATAATTAATACATAGTAACACATATGTTCAATTTGTCTCGTCGTAATTAGGTAGAACAGCGCTTAAACTATTATAATAATAAGTGTTTAATTATATACATACATTCCTTTTAGTCAACATGATTTGGAATCTTGTCTGTACTTGTCGTGATGATAGGTAGAAAAGGAATTTAATTGATCATTTCATTTGTCATCAACGGCCATGTTTATCAGAATTGTGCTTGTTTGGATCGACGTACGTACAGTCCCACCCAACCTGGTCTGCCGGATATAATTCTGCCATTAAAAGGAACATCCTTATATATATGGCGTGTTTAAAACATAATTAATTTTTAATACATAATGGTACCAAGAGCAACTTTTTTTTTTAATTTTAGAAAATAACAAGTAAGATGCACATGCATACATTATTTCTTGTAATTTTAAATATCTGCGTCATCTTCATTAATTTATGGCACTTAGATTGGATATTCAGTTTGTTTGTCACATACAAACTCTCACACAAAGACACACCACTGAGATCGCAGGCACAGAGAGATCGAAAGGCTAATTTGATTTGAAAATATTAGGGATCATATGGGATCTCTATTGCCACTAAAACTTTTGAGGTGAGGAGAGAATTCAAATATTGATGATACATGGACAATAAAACGTACTCATATATATTAGGTTTTCTTTTAAGGAAATTATCATATATGACATACAAGGTAGGAGAGTAATCTTCAAGAATAATTCTCAATAACAAGTAAATGGCACGAATCTGTCCTCATTTCTTGTCCTAAAACATATTATTACATGCCAATCGGATGTTATGGGACTTTTTGATGATTATCCCTTAGATAAGTACATCAAAAGACCTTACATTGATTCTCCATTTTCTTTAACCAAAATATGTGTAGGCTAGATCATGTGAGAGAGGGGGGACTGATAAGTAGGATCAGTAGAGAAGGACTAAGGTACATGTGATGGGATTGGTGGTAATAAAGCTAAGGGGTGTGTATGTGCGTGGGGGATGGTAATATGAGGCCATGAGTTTCGGGTGCGAAGTGGCTTTTTAGTTGGGGGTAGGGACAATCAGCTTTACACGTACTTGCACGTGATTAGCTCTCTCCCCTTCAACTTAATTGCAATCATCATTTTTGAACACCATCTTCAATTCAATTCATTCTCCTTTCTTTGCCAACCCAGAATCCCAAGATTGTTCCTTTTACCAAAAAAAAACTTGACTATTAGTGTTATGTATTGAAGCAAATTAAAGTACACATGCACTCATTCACACTACTCAATACTCCAAATTAAAACACAATTGTAGGCTTTAATTTGCCGCGCATTCAATTTATAATATAGTCATACAAACTAAACACACGGCGCTATTTGGTTGCAAAAGTAAGATAAAGATGATGAGTTGTGAAAGACCATTAAAGTTCAACATGGTTGGTTGGATGTAATGGATTGAAAAATCATCATGACTCAGTTTTGTTATTATAGTCCTAAGTGTGGGACAAGCAAAATGATTTCGCTCCCCCTTTCATAATTGGTCTCTAAAGACCGCACGTATGATTTAGTTGTTTTGCGCTAGAGTATGTAATAATTAAATCAGTGGCATTAAGATTTCACCTTACTGCTTATGAATTGGAATCATCGTATCATTCCGAGTAATAATGGCATTTGCGAAAAAATTGATAGTCCTAGTTTCTCTTTGACTCCTAATTAAGTCCATTTTGTTTGGAAAATGGCAACACTTGTGAGTGATTTGTGGTGTTGTTGTTGGATATAGGGTAAATGGTAGTGATATATTTTTTAGCTGGCGCGCTTTCTCTTACGTACAGTAGTCACCAACTCTATATATGTTGTTTTGCAGCAACAAGGACCTGACCGACAAAAGAGGCTGTCCTACGAAGCCACCCAATTGGATTCCCCAAACGCAAGTGATATAATTCTATATATTCCCCAATCTATTATTATTTCACAGTCTTACTCATCATACATATATCCGCACACCGAGGGGGCGAAACCTACACTCGCTTTAATTAGCTTTTTCTCCCACTAACTCTAAAAGACTCACTACCCTTTTGCTTTTTCGTGTGTTTTGGATTGTTGTAGATCCACAAAGATCATAAAGAAGATGATCCAGGAACTGTTGAGCGGTGCTGGTCTTATTGCAGGCGAAAGGAAAATCTCCACTAATGGAGCACCGGGAGTTTTGGCGCCTCTCATCACTACATCTCATAGTTCTGTTCCATCTTCTTCTTCATCTCACCCTTCCACCCCCACCACTACTTCTACCGCCCCCGCTGCAGCCGCCGCAGCCGCATCCACAAATTCCGAGAACCAGAATCTGAGGTGTCCGCGGTGTGATTCTGCCAACACAAAGTTCTGCTACTACAACAACTACAACCTCACTCAGCCTCGCCACTTCTGCAAGACGTGTCGCCGGTACTGGACCAAAGGTGGTGCTCTCAGGAATGTTCCGATCGGTGGTGGTTGCCGGAAGAACAGGAACGTGGGAGCCTCTAACTCCGTTGTGAAGACCAGCGTGGCTAAGATGAAAACAGCTGCACCGTCGGAGCTTGAAAGGTCGGTGCTCGGGGTGGCCGGGTTCATCGACCATGGCGACATTTCTCCAAACCCGATTTTATGGGGCTCGCCGCAAAGTCCTCAAGTGTTAGCTCTGCTGAGAGCTAGTCAAAACCATAACCCTAACCCTAACCCTAGTCTTCCCATATCCGTCAATGCTGTCAATAAGGAAGAAGGGAACTTGATGGTGTCCCACACGGTGACTGAGCCAGTGGTTGCAAATGGGTTGGTTCATGGTCGAGCCCTAAACTTTGATTCAGTAGGTCAATTTCCCACACTTGGGCTATGCAGCTCTATCTGGAGAAGCAGTAATAGTAATAACAATAATAATCAAGATGGGTTCGTAGTTGGAGAACATGAGGGCAGTGGAATTCAAGAACTGTACCAGAGGCTGAGATCATCATCACAAGCAGCTAATTATTGTGGCGACAATAACTCGTCACAGGTGGTCGGACACATGCCTTCTTCATTATCAGCTAATTTGGGGTCATCAGCTCCAGTAGTTTCTGGGGATGATCAATTGGGGTACACCTGGAATCCAACTCTTTCGTGGTTTGATCTTTCCACCACCAATGGTACTTTATATCCTTAACTCTATTTTACGATCATCTTAGTTTCTCTCTCTCTTCTTGTTTCTTTTGCCCCCCCTTAAATCCCTTGTATGTTAGGGCTGTTAATGTCTGCTTCTTGCTTGTTTCTGGTTTCGTGTGGTATATGGATATGGATTATATGTATGTAGCATCAGTTTTTTTTTTAAGAGTACATTTTCCACGACTACTTGCTTTCTTCTGTATGTTTTGGTCAATGTAATGTTAAAGTTAATCATATTCTTAAGGACCAGACAGTCCTTAAATTGAATGGAAATTAAAACGGAGTGTTTCTAGTATTCAAAATCTCGCCTTTTCTTCCCCCTTCTTATTGTTTTCAATTTTTTCCTTTTTCTCGTCAACTACTTTACCTGCACCTGATACGAAATTTTGCACCTTCAGTGCAACTGAAGAAGTGGGTGTGGGTCCGTAAAAGTAGGCAGGAGAATGCAGAGATTAAAAGAAATCATAACCTATATGAAATTCATAAGCTAATAAAAAACAGATCAGTTAAAGTTCCTGTAGAAGAAAATGATATATAACGTTGGCAAACTCAAACTCTTCGGATTTAGTACAGACCCTATATAATATATATTAAGAGTTAAGGTGGAGTGGTGGGTAGCATATGCAATACTTTTGATTAAGGAGAAATTAAGAGATGAATGAAATGAAAAAGGTAGGCTTCAGAAAGAATTTTCTCAGATAACGTTAGATTCTTGCTGTTGGTAAACAAGGAATCCAACTGCAGCCTTACTTTCAAACACACCTATGCCTACACTTCTGTTCCTTCGCTTTCCTCTACCTTTATTCCCTCACTCTCTCTCTCTCTCTCTCTCTCACACACACACACACACACTCACACACTCACACACACAGAGAATAATGTCTTTTCATTTTTCTACTGAGCAGCTAGGCTTTCATCGGTAGTCTGTGTTGCCTATTATGGAAATCTCACCGGTTAATTTCTTCGTAGTCTTCATTTTGAAATTATTTTTCAAACCTTGAGGAATCCAATCTGTTTCAAGATTAATCTTATCCTAATTCCATTATCCCAAGATGTAATTAGTTTACGTCAATATATATATATATAGGGCGAAGCTGTGATGTACTAGTTAAGGTATGATTCCATTACATAGCAAAATTAATATGGCTAATTGGTTAACCTTGTTTTTTTCGTTAAAGCGTGACACCGGAGTGTAAATTTCTGCACCGATCTCCATATACATTGTTAGAACTAGAATTATAAATTAGAAATAAATAATGAAATATCTAACATGAGCGCACATGCACCTTTGCGGTGCGTTAATTATTTATGAATATCTAATTGATGAATCTGTGATTCTTGAAACTCGAAAGGGTTTGTAACTTGGCAAACAATATAGAAAAGGAATGTACATTATGGATAATAAGAAATAATCTAATTAATGCAAGATATCCCATTAGCTTTTTCTGCTTATATATTGACCTCGATACTATTCGAAAGCACATGTGCATTAATGTTTCACTGTATTTGACAGTCACACCCTCGTGACCGAAATTTTCTAAAGCAAAACAATAATAAGAATGAAAAGAAGATATTGAGAGTTATAACTCCCACTACCAACAGTGATCAAAAGTGGAAAAAAAAGGGTTCTTTTTGACTAATTGACTAGTGCAGGTGCTTAGCCTTGCCACAAAACAGTAGATTGGGAGGCGGACCAGACTCAGTGAAGAGGCTCTTTTCATTGTTCCACACCCTCAGATACAACTCTTGCCCCAAGTACCTCCTTGACCACATCGCAGATCTCAAGTTCCACATACCCTTATTGTCCAATGACACCAATATTGCACTCCATGAATTTGGATACACCTGAACTGTGTGCCTCGTAACACCATCCACCAAATTGTAACGTCTTCTCATCTCAGGCTTCCACGCACCAGAACCATACCTGAACATTTCAACTCATTCTTACTAAAACTTAACTCCAAATTCTGATGAGAGTTTACAGTATGTGACAAGAACTCTTCGTGTATGAGTGTGTGTGTGAGAGAGAGAGAGAGAGGCTTACCCGACGGTATAAAAGCTAGATCCATCCATATGCCAGGACTGGACAGTGGCTTCAGTGTTGAGGAAAATTATTTCGACAAAATCATGAAGGGTAAGCCCTACGACAGAGACTCCTAGCTTAGCAGGGGTACCGGGACGAGGAGGGCTATCTTTGATAGTATTAAGGTTAAAGACACCGGGAATGTTGAACCAATCAGCCAGCTTCAATGGAGTGTTTGGATCCACGTAGGAAATCCCATTCACGGCATATCTCAGTTTTTTATTTATCATGGCTCTAGAATTCCCTAACACGATTGTCCTCACAACTGGTATGGTTCCATAGTGGAATGACCCCTGAGGATTCGGCCTAGCTGCATTTGCCGTTAAATTCAACCTTCCCCCAAACAAACAAATAAAAAGCAGTCACTAAAAACACAATCGACTATAGCAGAGTTCTAATAATCGTTTTTAACAAAAACTGTTTAAAAGACACAGGTTCTACGAAGCACTACCTGATGGTCCTGGCTTGCTTCATGGACCAATGAAGTTGATTAGCAGGGGCAAGGGGTAGAGATTCTGAGGCCTTTTTGTTAGATCCAACGTAACGAAGAGTGGCTATGGTGGTGAGAACTGTCTTAGTGAAACGGCTCGATGCGACGATGTAGTAATCCTGAGGTGATCGGTCAAATGTAACCAAGACAGCTATTGACTGGCCCACATGAACATCCACTGAATCGTAAATCTCCTGCAGTGTGTGAGCTCCTTCAACTTCGATGAGCTTCAACTTATGCCCCTGAATCCTAATGTTGATTGAGGTTGCTATTCCCAAATTGGACACTCTGATCATGTAAGTTTTCCCTGAAAATATATTATTCGCAGCCTCAGATTTAATCTTCAGCTTGGGGGTTTTTTGAATGTAAGGTAATGTGGATATGATTATTACCCTTTTCACCGGTAAAAACGGCAGAATTTTTCTGGCCATTTATGAGAAGAGCATCAGGAAAAGGAAGAGGTTTGTTTGCGTCCAGTTGTCTCCTCAGTGACTGAAATTTCAAATTTTTACTACTATTTTATTTATGGTAATAGAAATTAAGGCAATATATATGTAGAGAGTAATGAGCTTGAATACTATTTAGGAACCTTGTGGTTGGTCTTGAACCAATCATGAACAAACAAGGTGAAATCTGCCGCAGGTTCAGGATATGGTTTGGATATGACAGACCTTTGGTGAATATTGAAAGCACCAAAACCCCCAGAAACTCTGTGAAGTTTGGTAGATGGGAAATAATTGTAGGTTCCAATTTGGTCCTTGACTTGGAACTTGTATGTCCAATTTGAGTTTGGAGGGATTGGGCAGTTGGTCCCAAGAACTCCATCTTGCCATGAAGTTTTTCTCTGTTTGATGCCATTCCTGATTTACACATCACAGCCCACAGATAATACCCGTTACATAATTACCCAACCGATATCCTAGTTTGCGGTGAAAGAAAGGTAATTATGCTATATGGAGAAGAACCGATCACCATGTGATGAGGAAAGGTTCATCTAGCTTGTTAATGACATTTACGAGGACGTTGTCATTAGTGACAGCATCAATGGTTGGACCTGGAAATTGGCCATTGATAAGAATACCCTGATAAGGCAGTATAAATAGAGATGATCAGACCCTTATACAGGTACTGGTAAGGAATAAAGACATAACAAGGAGAAGGGTTGATAAAGAGCTTTGACGAACCTGTTGAGGAAAACCAAGGGGACTTATTGTTCCATATTTCACTTCCCACGTAAAATACCTATATGGGTCTTCCGCATTCACCCACACAGCACCCAAGCAAGCCAAAATTCCAAGAATAGTTATATGCATGAGCGTGGCTTGCTTCATCTTATTTTGAGAGAGAGAGAGAGAGAGAGAGGATGAGTCCAAAGTTATGAAGGCCTATGCATATATATACAGCAAAGTGTGTGTGTGTTAATTGGCTCAATCGTTTACTTTCCAAAGTAGAACTCCATTTAATTAGCACGTTGTCCTTGTCCCAAGAAATCCTACTAAAGCCAGCGACTTGGCTATATATATTCGGAGTTTCATTTAAAAAAGTTACTACTCAGTAACCCACATGAATTGGGACAGCGGATAAGGAAGCTACATATGCTCCTTCCTGATTTATGATCTCCACAATTCATTTGATTAAAAACGACCATGCAATATCTCGTCCATTCACTTAAAAATGGTTATGCCCGCATTTTATCACCTAACATATTATAGTATTTGATGGTATGTTCTGGAATTTACAGGTTAATATCTTAATTAATTTTCCGTTTTAGGAATATTTTTAGCAAATTATAATTTAATTAGATTTTAAAAAATATGTATTCGTATATCTTGAAATACTTAAATAAGAAGAGGCCGGTAAGATACTTATTGCTTTGCCTTCAAATTAAAGAAAGCAGTCAAATGAATCGGAAGCAACAACTTTGGGGATTCGGGCCCAACCCAATTTGTTCGGCGGGAGCACGAAATGGAGATCTGTGAATGCGGGCTCGCCGGAGCTGAGAGTGGATCTCGTTGTTATTATTTGCCCTCAAACTATTCACTTTGAGAAAAATTTGTTTCGAAAATTTAAAAAATGTGACAATTTTATCTTTAATGTCAGTTGACAAAATATCTTAAACTAACAGTTCACATATCATCCACTTTATTTTTGTTAAAATGACAATTTTTCTTAAAAGTCTTAAATCTATTAATTTTGACCGTTAGTTGATTAAATATAGTAAATTGATTGTTTACATGTCATCCGATTTATTTTTATTAAAGTAAAAATTTATCTCAAAAGTCCTTTAGTAATCCAATTTAATTACGATTTTATATATTATCCATTATCATCTTTTCAGACAGACGCGAAATTGTTTCCCAATTAAATTGATAGTTTGTTTTTTCATATATATGTATGGCCCAATCAGATTGCTCTTGTAGGCATCACGGTTCCTTGATCACGTCTTGTTCATGCAGTACTGTATACCCTTTCTATTTTTAATTATAAAGTTAATTTGACTTTTTTTGGATAACCCTAAGAAATGTAATTATATTAATTTAAGATATTAAAATTTATCGTTTTTTAAACTATTTTGTTTGATTTATAAACTAATATAAAATATAATAAAACACAACATATGGTATGATCAAGTAATATAGTTAGCTTTCACAAGATTCTCCAAAAAAAAAAATCAATTAGGTTTTACAATTAAGATTAGAGGGAGTATTATACACTTCATAGATGCATAACTGAAATACTAGGTAAGGTATGAAGAAAAAATTAGTTAAAGTAATTATTGTTAAGAAAAGTATTAGCTACCTAAAATATTCCTTTAATCATTTACATTGAAACTATAGATAAAAATCCTCTCAACAAGTGCCACTAACACGGATAAGTTGAAGAAGAAATTATAAGTTTAAGAGATAAAGTGGTCTATAATAAAATAGAAAAGATAGCATTGACATAGACCATTTTTAATCTCTATAGGAAAAAAATCAACTGATTCTTATATTAAGAATTGGAGGGAGTAATCTGTAGGAAGAGAAAACTATGATAGCAAATTAATTGGCCACCCCATAAGGATATATTTGAGTGTAACTTGTTTTAAATGATTTATTTTTTTATTGGCCTATTAGAAGTGGTTTAAAAAAAATGATTTATAAGAAATTGTTGTATTTATATATGACTTTACAGAAGTAACTTTTTTTTTATATATATAAAACATGTTTGGATGATAAATAAAAAAGTGACTTATAATGAAATTTTTGAAAGTTTATTTTTTGTTTAAAACTAAGTATGTGATGTATTTGAATTTTCATAATGATTTTAATATTTTGAGCAAGATTTTTCTTTACACTATGTCACTAATAATGCTGTAAAAAAAATAATGAACATAGCAAAAAAAAAACAAACATAACAAAACAAAGGGAAAATTCCCAAAAAAAAAAAGAAAAATAGATAAATCTCAATTCAGTACAGCAAAATCGGAAAATCCTAAATCAGTCTTTTTGTACTTTTTTTTTTGCGTAATTACGAAAATGTCATTGAATTTTTAACAACACAAATATCATAATTGACAACACGAATATCTAAATTGACAACACCAGAAGCATTTAGGTACTACGTATTTACGCTGTGAGTTGTTTGTGTTGGTGTTGTTAATTGAGATACTCTTGTTGTGAATTAAAATATTAATGTTATTAAAAATCCAGTGGCATTTTTGTAATTATGAAAAAAGTACAAAAAGACTTATTTAAGATTTTCCGATTTCACTGTCCTGAATTAAAATTTCTCAATTTCCTTTATCTTCTTTTAGGATTTTCCCTAAAACAAAAGAGGCGTTGATTAAAATGTAAAATACTAAATGTTTTGTGTATTTAAATATTTTATGTGCACACATTTTATTGAACAATATGTACACATATATACATATACAAGAGATGGGACAGATCAATTTTTTTTTTTTTTTTTTTTGTGAAGAGTGGGTGAGGAGTAGGCACCGATCTCCTATTATAATGGTGTAATTAATAGCTAAACATTATTGTCCCAAC
>JBAGKO010000004.1:19782316-19793767 GCA_037177275.1 Acacia concinna | reverse complement strand
CAATGGACAGAGGTACTACCTTTTGGCGCTTTCCCAGCCAATTTACCTTTTACCAGACCAGACTCCCGCTGGCTGTACCTCGTAGCTCAGGCAATCATCAATATCCTGTAACAATCATAATCCCATATAGAGTGGTCAACGACTATTCTAATCACTAATAACATATCGCACATATGTTACTCTTGACCCACTCGATACAACTCTGCTCATTTATCACATGTTGGTTGTCATTACAATTCTCAACTCTAGTTAATCCTTTGAAAGTCTAATTGACATTTAATCAAAACGACCAATTATTAAAACATGAATCGTTTCAACTATTTACATGCAAAATCAGTGATTTTCCAGATTTTAGTGTTAATAGACAAAATTCATATCTCCTTCTAGGAGATTCCAATCAATGTGGTTCCAAGTTCTACAAAAATCCCATTACATTCTCTTTTATAGGCAAACAACTCATGGAATCACATTATACACATATTTCCATAAAATTACCTTAAATTCACTAATTTTAGATTTTTCACTGATTTTGTCATCTATCTTGTAAAAATCATAACTCAAGTTCTAGACATCCAATTGACATGTTCCTGATCTCATTTTAACCCTCAGGATGCCTACTATTAACCCACCAAAGTTCATAAGAAATTAGGTTGGTTTTCTTGGTCAAAACTCTACACAAAGACTACTGTCAATACTTGTGTCCTGTCAGGCCAGATATATTGAAAAATCCATAATTAATTCTACAAGATTCCAAATGACTTGGTTCTAAGCCCAATTCAAAATTCTATATGTCTATTAGTTTTTCATAAAATTTCATGGAATTCCAAGATCATTTGATCCCATTTTCGAAATCATACCTTTCAGCAGTCAGGATTTTCATTCAGAATTTTATCCCAACTTCTAAAAATCATAACTCCTAAACCACGAACCCAAATGGCACAAACTAGGACTCATTTTAAAGATTTTAGAGTCCTCTACAACAATGTAGCATTTCAGGGGAAATGGATATCATTTTCCCCTTCAAAACCCAACACGAAACAGGACAGTAGTCACAGCCCAGAATCAGGATTTTAGCAATTTCACCCTAATTTCACAAAATCATAACTCTTACTCCACAACCCCAAAATGCATGGTTTTGGACTCATTAAAAATATTTATAAATCCACTAAACCTCTGCCAAGTTTCAGAGCAAAAGGAATCCATTTGCTCTATCAAACTCCTTCCCAAAGTTAATAGGTTCAGAACCAAAACAAATTTCAGAATGTTTCCTTTTGTTTATGCTTAGGTATTTCAACTCCATAACTCCCAAATTCATTCCCAAACCTTAGCTAATCCCTTACTCATCATTAAAATGAACCACAAATCCCAAAGGAAGACACACACGCACATTCACACACACATATATTCTCAAACCAACTCAACCAAACCCATAGTATTTTATTTCATAACCTAGCTCAACCGAACCAGCACATGTACGTACATACTTTGCTTCATTTGCTTTCAACCAAAACAGACTCATGCTCCCAATTTCAGTTTTCCCCTTCCTTTCCAAAGAAAACTGAAGCATACATCTTTATTCCATCATTCCAGAAATCAGCAATTATACATATATATATATGCAATTTCAGTTCAGACATATACAGACGCCTATTTCCAGAATCAGAACCAGAACACTGACGCACATTTCTCAGCCTTGAAACAGACCCATTTTCCCAACCAAATCAAAACAAAATAAGATACATGCACGCACATATATATATTTCCAGGATTGCAATATCAGAACAAGATGGGTTCGGTTTTCCCTTTACAAAACCAAAATAGAACCAAATGCACCACATACATATTCAGTTTCGGTTCATCACAGAATCAGAGAAAAAATTGAAGGTGAAGATGGGTTTGAAAGCTCACCTTCAATTCCAAGTTTTCCCTCGATTTCACGGTTCAGCAGAAATCGCAGCTTCCTTTTCTCTTCTTCGGTCTAGCAGAAGAATCGCAACTTCCTTCCTTTCGATTTCCATCAGCGAACACTCTCTGTTGCTCCCTCCAACTGCAACACACGAGCACACCTCCTTTGGTTCCAGTGAAATCACAAAATCAAAATCCCACTTCTTCTTCTCTTTGATTTCCAGAATGGAAAAGAAAAAGTAGAAACCGAACACCCTCACTCTCTCACAATTCCCTCTTTTTCAGTTCAGCCAACAGTGAAGCTTTCACTCTTCCTCTCGATTCCAGCAACACCGAAACTTCACTCACTCTTGCTTGAGGAAAATGAGATGAATTTGAATAGGTTAAAGTTCTCTCTCCATTTTGACCGAATGAATGGAAATAAGGAGTGGCATTTGACTTTTCTCCAGCTGTTCTTTCTCTCCGTGGAAGGCCAATTAAAAGGAATGGAAATGGTTGAATGATTCATGTGGCTAGGGAAATTACCTTGACCGAAACCCTCTTCTTTTCCTTCTTTTTTTTTCGGTGGAACAAAATAAATGGCTGACTATTACATTGTGAGCAATTGGAATAAAATTCTCTTCCTTAAAATAATTCCATGTATTTATCCTCAAGATAATTTCTTTATATCCATAATCAACTAAGTCTCTAATTGTTCTCCTCAAAATACACATAAAATGATAAAATTATGATTTTATCATCATTTAATGTGGTTCCCAAAAATTGGGATATTACAAAAGTGAAGTATGGGAAATGACCTATCTGCAAAGAGTAAAAATTCGACAAAGTTAGAGGCTGAATTTTGGACAGATCTGAAAGCCCCAAAAATTTCCATAAAATCCCAGAAATTATTTTAGAGCATCCAGAACATCATGGTGAAGTCAAAATAATTTTTAGAGGCCATATGAATTTTTAGTGATTTTATGATTATTTTATTAATTTTTTGTTGGACCGGATTTTTGACCAGAAATTAACTGCAGCAGATATTTAAAGACCATGTTGTTATGGAATAGGATTTTGGGAAATTAGTAGAGCATAAGAGAAGATGAATGAAGTTGGTTAGAGGTTGAGAAAAAGTCCAGAGAAATTTTAGAAAATTCTGGAATATCGGTTATCGCCAGTATAAGGGACTTCTTCGCAGAAAAATTATTTTCTAGAGTTCCAAAACTCAAAAAATTCTAAAAATTTTATGGTAGCCTTCTGGGCTATTTTCAGATTTTTGGGTAATTATTCAGAAGTTTTTGATATAAATTGAATTTTCTAGAATTTTTGAATTAAATAGGACAATACAGGAAAAGTTAGAACTGTAGACTGAGTTGGGTGGGATCCATAAGACCCCCACCTCCATGTGCCACTTTTGGCTGAAAAACAGAGCCAAGAATACTCAAGAAATGTTTAGAAGAAGGACACATGTTACAGGATAAGTGGGAGCCAAAAATGTTGACTTTTGTTGAATTTTTTTAAATACCCAAACTACTTTTACATAAGCTATATATAAGGAGCCCTTCCCCCTCCCATTTTGCACAAAATTTTAGGTCCCCTTAGGAGGTTCTGGCCAACTAAAGACTAGACCCCTGTGCACAGAATTCTGAGGAGATTCAAGCCACGCTATCCGAGCCAGCAATTAAGGTATGTTCTAGCTTGAATTCTCTTTCATTCTTCTCCTCTTCTCCACAATTTATAAGGCATTTCTTAGGTATAAATGCTGCCCGTGGATCTAGTGAAGCAAGGGGAGGGAGAATTTAAGGTTGTATGAGGTTTATTCGGGCTAGAAAAAGCTTGTAGATAGTGTGTAGGCTTGATAGAAGTTGAGATTGTTCCTTGGGTAAAAAGGGGGGTGTTCGGCCAGACCTAGTAGAGAGAGATGTGGTGTGATTTTGATTGGTTTGATGCTTCCAATGCGTTTAGAGCAGTGTTTTACTTAAGGAAAGGTAAAAAGAACGCGTGTGAAATGCCGAACCGATGAAATCACCAGGGACCCCAATTAAGGGGATGTTTCGGCCAAATGGGAAAAGGGTAGAAGGAGTTTGATTTTGATCAAACAGAGGTCACAGATAGGTTCAAGGGCAAAAACTGTGTAGGGTTAGCCTCTGAAATCAGGGAAAGGAGGAAGGTAGTTCGGAACCCAAATTAAAAGGGAGGGGTTTTGGGCTAGTATTAGTGCCATGTATTGATCCAATAACATTGTGTTATATTCAGGCAGTGTCGTAGAGTTGCCCAGTATCCAGAAAAGCAGAGGGAAAGCACCTGCAGCGTTGGAGTAATTGGTAGCTAGAACTTTTAACTTTGACCTTTTAATGCTTTGTTTGCCTGCTTTATGATGTTGCTTATTTTACTGTGTTGTGGTTGAGTAGCATGTTATGTTTGAGATGTATGACTCACTGTTTATGTACCTTGGCAATATGTTAGAGCTAGAGTCATATGCATGCTCCCTATACATGGTGAGTGCTGAGAGAGAGTGGGCACTAGATGAGTAAGTACGAGCATAACATTTAACATGACTTGCATTGCATTATTATGTTATTGTTAGTGTTCTGCTACTGAGGTTTCCTAAGAAACTTTACCCCATCCACAATGTAGGTGAAGGTGCTTTGGGAAGCAAGGAGAATAAGTAGATTGAGAATGTTTATTTTTCTTCCCTATGTTATGTATGGATGATTGTATAATGTAATGTACTGGATACTGGACTGGTTTGGACTGTTTCTGTATGCTATTGAATGTAATGTAAAATATGGGATTGCCTTTACCTATGCCGTCATGTTGTCCGCTGACGTTAGAATTAAGAGAAAAGGGAAAAAGAGCATAGCAAGATAATATGGTTAGATTGGCA
This sequence comes from Acacia concinna, assembly GCA_037177275.1. Classification (NCBI taxonomy): domain Eukaryota; kingdom Viridiplantae; phylum Streptophyta; class Magnoliopsida; order Fabales; family Fabaceae; genus Acacia; species Acacia concinna. Next base: position 19,788,993 of record JBAGKO010000004.1, on the reverse strand, counting down.
CTTGAGTTTTGACTACTTTGAGCTTGAAATTGGGTTGGCTATGATTTGAGCAAATGACTGAGTCTGACCATGAGCCTTGCGTGCTAATAGAGGATATTTTTAGCTGCAAATGAAGTAGTAGATCATGTCATTTGGAGTTTTCTAGCAAAAGTTATGCCTTCCCAAAGTTAGGCCAAAAATATTAGAAAATGGAAAAATGACCAAATGAATAGTGCAACTTTGAGGGATTGCATGTGGATGATGCTATGCAATCATGGTATGAGATTATTTTTCCCTTATAGAAGATGTTGAGAGCTTTCAAATGAGCCTGGAATCACATCATTCCAATTTTTCTAGAATTAGTTATGATTTTTCAAAGTTGGTCGAAATTAAGGGGCAAATGTATAATATAGTGATAAAATGAAAAATTTTCCCCTTATTTTCCCAATATAAAGTCATAACTAGTTACTCCAATAGCTCTCATATGGTAAGGTAAAGGCTATGAAGGGAAGCTGTTGTAGTTATTCTTGTTGTCAAAGTCTCAATTCATATTAATCATCGGCTGCTGGGAGACCTATCTATAAAATTAAGAAAACAAAGCACTAGATATATATACTGAGCCCCACTTACAGTTACAGGAAATAGTGAGACAAGCTATTTAAAAATGTTTTGTAACACTGGGGGCATTCATGAAATTATTGTTAATGGCGCAAGATGTATATTTTTATTTTTTATTGTTTTAGTTATGTGAAATCAGTTTTTAATGTGTGCGTGTGAAATCAGCAATGAACAAAAAATTAGACTGGGTCGGCCGGTTCGACTGAGAACTGACCCATGGTCCGGTCTTGTTGCTTTTAAAAACCGGTCAATGGTTCGACTTGGTCAACGGCCGGTCGCACCGACCGATCCGACCGGTTAACCCGGTCTTATTAAAAAAAGAAAATTTTAAAATATGTCAATATACCATAGAGCAAATCATTTTTTAAAAGTATCTCTCCCTTTTTTAAGGGTCCTGATTCTTTTTAGTTAATCTATGTATAAAAGAGTTAAGTTGTAAAAGAAATGAATTTAAATTCATCTAGTTTTCTTGATTAATAATGAGAGGGGTGGGCGTTTTTGTGTTTTTTGTTGTTGCGCTCGGGGATATACTAACAAGCTAGGCCTATCCTATTTTAAAGCTTGATTCTGCAATTAGGCTAGGCTAAGGCTGAAAGATAAGCCTTTTAGGCGTCGCCTGGTAAGTGTTATATCAAAAAAAAAAAAATTGGGAGGGTGAGATTCACCAATCCATTAGCCCACTTAATCACTTAGGCCCAAGTTGAGTTTTTGACTTTGACTCCTATGAGGTTGCGACTGTGATTTATTGAGGGTGTGTTTGGTTGGAAAGGAGGGTATTGGCTCCCTTCCTCTCATTTGGTTCAAAATTTTAAAGGGGAGAAGACCTCAAATATTTCATCCCCTCTCTTCCTACACCCTATTTTGGCTTGGAGGGGAACCAAAATTTTATACATTTCTGCCCTTACACTTTATTTGATATCATAGTAATGCCCATGATAAAAATATTATAATAATTAAAATTTTTTATTATAAAATAAATTTAATATAAAAATATTATTATTTAAAATAAAAATATATTATTAATATTATTATTAAAAAAAATTGAAAAATAAATTTTAAAAAATAACAAGTAATATGAAATGTATTTTAAAAATTATTATATTTTAATATATAGCAATTTTATTAAAATTAAAAATATATTATGTTAAAATTAATTTAAATTTTAAAAAAATTCATAAATCAGTAAATGTTTTAATTATAGTATGTTAATATAATTTAAATTAATAATATATCATTATAAATGAAATTATATTTTTTTTATTACATATAAATTAAAAATATGTTATTATGAATAAAGTGAATTACCCATATTTATAATAACATATAAAATAACAAAATTACCCTTATTTATGTGTACATGTATAATCAATTAAAATGAACTATTTTTCCACTAAATATATAACCTTCCTGTCCATGTAATTTTTTTTTTGGCCAACCATCCTCACCATGTCTATAACTATAAATTTATTGACATATCAAAGTGTCCATATATACATATATAAAATAACTTAAAGTATTATGCATGCTGGTTAACTAAAATATTGTGTGTGTGTGTTATGTAACAAGAATTATAATATCTCTATAAATATATATATCTATATATTTCTAAGGGAGAATTTCAAAAAAAGACAAGTGAAATAGGAAAATTCAAATTCAATACAACGAAATCGAAAAATCCCAAATTAGTCTTTTTTATACTTTTTTTTGAGTAATTATGAAAATGCCACTGAAGTTTTCACAATATCAGTATTGTAATTCACAACACAAGTATCTAAATTAACAATATCAGCATAAACAACTTACAATGTAAATACATAGTACTTGATGTTGTTAATTTAGATACTCGTATTGTGAATTACGATATTTGTATTGTGAAAAATTCAGTGACATTTTCGTAATTACCCCAAAAAAGTGCAAAAAGATTGATTTGAGATTTTTCAATTTCGCTGTACTGAATTGGGATTTCCCTATTTCACTTGTCTTTTTTTGAAATTTTCCCTATTTCTAATGTGTATTTATAATCTACATTGACATTAATATACTAGTTTACAATTAGTGTGTTACATCAAGATTACATGTAATTCTCTCGAATATAAAGTGGCTATAAAATTCTAGACCTTGTATTCATTTAAACATGCTAGTTAGTGATGCTTGTGGCTTGTGCCCAGCAATAATCTGTTATAAACTTACGGCAAAGGAAAAGAAAGAAGATGAATAGGTATGGAAAGAGTTCCTTACAAAATCATTTGCTGGTTTAATAAGCCCAGACTCTATCCAAGAAGTTTAATGAACAGCTCAAAAGAATATGGAATATATGAAATTTCTTCTGCATGACAATAAGATTTAAGAAGCATGTTATTGTAGCTATATTCTGCTTCTGCGAGACTTCAAATGTTCCTTAATTCATAAGATTTCTTTGGTTTTATTAGGTAAATTCAGGGACCATATCTTGTTTGTGACCTTCTCAGAAACACCCGACTTCAAGGTCATTGTGCAGTCGCTATGTCAACACTATGGGAAGGTTCCTGAGCTTCACAGTGACAAAGAAGCAGCTGAAGAATTGAGACTTCCAATGCGTGACATATCGGGAAGTCCAATATTGCTGGTGCTAGATGACGTTTGGCCCAGCTCAGAATCCCTGATTCAGAACTTCATGTTACCGATTCCCGATTATAAGATTTTTATCACTTCAAGAGTCACATTCCCTACAATTAAATCACAAACCCTACAATTAAATCACAAATCCACTTAAAACCACTTCGTTATGAAGATGCGCTAACACTTTTCCGTCGCCTCGCTTTTGCAAAAGACAATGGCTCATACATTCCCAATGAGTATCTCGTCGACAGGGTGATTTTTCTTACTTCTTGATACGTGGAAATTATCCCACTTTCTTTACTTTCTACGTTCGATGCATAAAAATAATGAATTTTAAAAGTTGGCAATCTGAAAGCAAAAACATATTTTGCCCCTGAAAAGCGATTATTTGACTGGATCACTAGTAGCCCTGCTAACTAAGTTCTTAACAAATAGCATAAGTCGTTATTTTAACTGACTGATTGTTTGCAATGAGATGCAGGCTGTGAGAAGTTGTAAGGGCCTACCTTTGGCTATTACAGTAATGGCTAGCTCAGTGTGTCAACAGCCCCAAGAAACATGGCAAAAGATGGTAAGGGTTTCGGAAGGTCATTCTATTCTTGATTCCAATTCGAAATTGCTTAATTTCCTTCAAGGAAGCTTGAGTGTTTTGGAAGATGAGCCCATCATCAAGGAATGCTTCAAGGACCTAGGCTTATTTCCCGAAGACCAAAAAATTCCTGCTACAGCTCTCATTGACATGTGGGCGGAACTGTATAAACTTGATGACGACGGCAAAGAAGCAATGGACATAATCAATAAATTAGTCTCCCTGAATTTGGCAAATCTCCTTGTTACTAGGTACATTAACTCCTTTTTTTTTCCCAGGGTCTCTTAAAGCTTAATTGCTACAGTATATATTATCAAACATAGTTGATGCAGCTTCATATGGCCACATGAATACTGTTCTATTGAACATAAAATAAGCTGAAAAAAAACGTAATATCAGACAGAAGGCGCATGCTTTTTTCTTGTCTGGAATTTTTTCTTAGCTGGGACGCTAAACTCTGCCCATTTACCAGGAAAGTGAAAGTGATATAGACAGTTACTACAGCAACCACTTCGTCATGCAGCATGACCTTCTAAGAGAGCTTGCAATTCATCAAAGCAACCAAGAACCATTTGAACGGAGAAGAAGATTGATGGTTGACATAAATGAAAATAACCGCCAATGGTGTCGAGAGGAGCAGCATCAAGGCATTAGTGCCCACATGTGGTCGATGTTGCTACGGTGTGTTAAACAAAAGCAGCAACCTGCAATTGCACGGACATTGTCTATATCAACTGGTTAGTTTTATCTTTTTCTTACACGCATGCGCTTTTCAAATAAAAAAAAGAAGTTGCTCAGTACTCTAAATTGACACCTATTGGATTGTTTCTGCAGATGAAGCATTCACTTCAGATTGGGGCAACACACAATTAACTGAAATTGAGGTTCTAATATTGAATGTTCGTACTAAGCATTATTCATTGCCAAAGTCCATTGAGAAAATGACAAGTCTAAAGGTTCTAATATGCACTAATTATGGTTTTCATCCTTCCCAATTGGAAAACTTTGAGCTACTTGATTCTTTATCTAGCCTCAAAAGAATTAGACTGGAGAAGGTGTTTCTTCCATCCCTTGGCCAATTGAAGAAGCTGCAAAAATTATCCCTTTATATGTGTGATATAAGTGAAACTTTTGGAAGCTGTAAGATGCCAATTTCAGATGCATTGCCGATTCTAGTAGAATTGAACATTGACTATTGCAAAGATATGGTGGAATTGCCTTCTGGTCTCTCTGATATTAAAACCCTCAGAAAGCTTAGTATTTCTAATTGCCACAAGTTTTCTAAGTTGCCCAAAGAAATAGGTGGGCTGCAGAATTTGGAGCTACTGAGGCTTAATTCCTGTACTGATTTAGGAGGTATACCAGAATCAATTGGTTGGCTTTCCAGGTTACGTTTTCTTGACATATCAAACTGCATAAGCCTGAGAGACTTACCTGATAGCATTGGTGGCTTGGGAAAGATAGAGAAGTTGTACATGACAGGTTGTTCAAGGTGTGAATTGCCAGACTCGGTCATAAATCTTAAGAATCTAGAAAGTGTAACATGCGATGAGGAGACAGCTGCTTCATGGGAGGTTTTCAAACCAATGCTTACCAATCTGAAGATAGAGGTGCCACATGTAGAAGTCAACTTAAACTGGCTTCTTGGGACTAGCTCCTAAGCTATGGTGGGGGAATGGATGGACAAGGAGATACACCGAAAAGATGTGCACCACATCCACGCCCCTCAAGCTGCAGGATCGAAATGGTAAAGTTCTGCTGTCACGACAACACATGCACAACTTAGTGAAATTGAGTGGACTACCTCTTGCTAGAAAAATGGGCAGGCTTGACATGTTCCTGTGGGAGGGATAGTAACCAAATGGATCATAAGTTAGTGGCCCTGACATTAGATTGGGGTGACTCTACACCTTTCTTAACATTTTAGTATAAAAACAAAACAAAAAGCCATGTTCAATGAGTTAGGGGCCTTGTCTTAACTCGTTGCCCTTGCTCATGAGTTAGGGCCTTATCTTTGGATCATGGGTGGGTCTAACTTTTTTTAAAATGTTAGTATTAAAAAAAACCAGAAGCCATGTTCAGGATATGTCAGGCACTTGAAAGTGAAAGATAAACATATGCAAACAATTTGACTTCAAATTAATTACGCCCTTGTAATCTGAAACAATAAATCATTAAATAATTATGCCCGGTGTATTTGTAAATAGTGTGTGTGTGGGTTTTTTTTTTGGCTTTTTTGTTTTGTGTTTTATAGATCTTAAGACAGTTTTTATGATTGTAATTTAGAATTTGAAATATTAATGACTTCATGCTAGCTGTGTGTAATTTTGTTTCACATTTCTTCACTTCTATACTTGTGTTTCGTTTTCTTTCGTTCTTTCTTTCTTTGTTTTTTTGGAAAAATAAGGAAGAAAACAGAGGTTGCAGCAGTAGGTAATAACTACCTCTAGTAGATAGTGCATTTCTAGCTATATTATATTTTAATGCTAACTTTTCAGATTTTGAAAATTTTTGAAGAGCCTGCTAATGTATCAAAATTAAGGAGCAAAAAACCGAATCACACAATAAACCGGTGGTGATGGGGGTTAGGGTTTAAGAGTTTAATCGGGGGTCAATTAGTAATATTAAAATATTATAATTTAATTGAGATTTGAAAATTCTGTACATTTGAGATATATTTTAAAGATATTTAAAGAGTTATATATATGATTTTGGAGGTTTGATTAAATTTAATAAGGGATCAATTGTGTGCATTATTTAAATGATTTTAATATAGATATAATATTTTTAATAAAAATAGAAACTAGGAAAAATAAATATATCAACAATAATTTTTAGTTGTTTCCAAATGTTGTGTGTATATATATAATTTTAGATATTTGAAATCAATTAT
>JBAGKO010000004.1:19738380-19750356 GCA_037177275.1 Acacia concinna | reverse complement strand
TATTAAAAAAGACTATGAAAATATATAAATGACAGTTTAGAACTACGAAATCGACAAATTCCAATTCAATGGGTAGGAATATAGAATTTTTGAATCTTGAAATTTTGTGAAATTACGTAAATGCCCCTGAATTTTCACAAGAAATAGTATTTCAATTCACAACAAGTCACAGCTTGAATGCATATTACCTAAATGCTTCTATTGTTGTAAATTGAGAAACTCTTGTTGTGAATTAAGATACACTTGTTGTGAAAATTCAGGGACATTTATGTAATTTTACAAAATTTCAAGATTCAAAAATTTCAAATTCCTACCCACAGACTGAACTAGAATTTGTCGATTCCGTAGTTCTAAACCGTCTTTTATATATTTCCATAGTTTTTTTTAGGATTTTCCCTATATCATTAAACTTGTCTAAAAATTATTCTAATTTAGTAATAAATAACAAAAAATATGCTCTCTCTTCCTTCATTAAAATTGAGGGGAAAACATATTTGAAATAAAATACTTCACCTTACACAAAGTCAGGTAAAGTGATTTATAGGTACACAATTCTTCTAAAAGACAATTTATATTAGAGAAATCACACTAAGGTCACAATTAAAAAAGTTAATATCAGAAAAATCATATACCTTATCAATAATAAATAAAAGAAATATTATTAACAAGTTAAAAAAAATTCTGATATTATTTTTTTAATTGAAACTTAAGTGAAAAGAAAAGGAGGGAGTAAAAACAAGAAAGGTAAATCGATTAGATCATAATTGTTCCATTCTCTAACGAGGGTGCTTTGTTTTTTCTCTTTTTTCCTTTTTTTTTTTTTTTGGGTCTCAATTTGTTCGGTGGCGGGACTAGCATAATAATATATTCAATCTCACCTATGGAACCAGCCCCTGGGGTGTATTAACCTGTTTTGTTTTGTGGAGATATGCACCTCTATCCGTATAATCTCTGTATGAGGACCGCGTAAATGTTTGATCGCCTTCTTCAACTTTCAGCTTGCTATGTATTTTGAAAAAAGAAAAAAGAAAAATATATTCAATAAAAAATTGATAATACGTTCGTGTGACGATCGCATTGGCGCGAAGTCAAAGACGATGGAGGCAGAACTGGGCGAAACTCATGCCAACAGAGGAAGAATACAAGAGGCAAAGCCAAGGAAGTTTCCATGTTCACATACCAAAGTTGAAGCGAAATCCGTAAGGAAGCTTCGGTGGCGTTATAAAGGAATCCAATCACCAATCGCTCACTGAGAAAAGAGAAAGCGAAGTGGCTAAACCAGACACTCCCTTTGCCGCCGGCGACGCGCACTACCTCATCTGATCATTCTATTAAGTTGATAGAAGCTTAAAATTGAAATTTTTTATTTTGGGGGGTAGATTGTGAACTTTGGAGTTGAATCATGGCAAGTGCCGTGGGAGGAGCGGCCCTTGGAGCTGTATTTCAAGAGGCGTTGGTAGGGATTTTGAAAATCATCAACGTGGGTCGAAAGTACCCTAGCACACTCAAAACCAACATATCAACGTTGGAGGCCATGCGTCCTCTGGTACATGACATAGTTCAATATAACCAAGAATTGGATCGCCCAAGAGCAGAGGTGGAGACGCTGGCTAGAGAAATGCGAGCTGGGGAAGAGCTTGTTCGCAGGTACTCCGACAAATCTCTTTGGAAGTTTCTTTGTTTTCCTTATTACCAGATGAAGCTTCAAGCAGGGCAAGATTCACTGAGGAGGACATTGAGCGTTGACGTGCAAGCTCAGATGGCAAGGGATTTGAAGGAGATCTTAAAGAAGATAACTGATGTTCTTATGATCATTTCTGAGCAATTTGGCCCCACAAACTATTGTTTCGGTACTGCTCTGTATGGTATTCCCGAAAACCCAGAATTCACTGTTGGATTGGATAAGCTTTTGAACCAATTGAAGTTCGACCTGCTCATGGGTAATGAACCCTTCTTAAACTTGACTGGTTTTGGTGGATCTGGGAAAACCACTCTGGCCAAAAAGCTCTGTTGGGACCATGAAGTTTTAGGTATATAAGCTTCCTTATTTTCCTCTCATCTCTCTAAAATGTTATGGATTTACGAAACTTTTTATGTTGGTATTCTGATTAGGTAAATTCAAAAAAAATATCTTCTTTGCAACCTTCTCAAAAATTCCCAACTTGAAGATCATTGTAGAGAAACTCTTTGAACACTTTGGGCAACCCAAGCCTGAATTTCAAAGCAATGAAGATCCAGGCTACAAAATGAGAAATCTGTTTGAACAAGTTGGTGGGAGTCCGATAATGTTGGTCCTGGATGACGTCTGGCCTGGATCAGAATGCCTTGTTAAGAAGTTTAAGGTTTCAGGCTTGAAAATTTTGGTGACTTCAAGAGTCAGACTTGACTTGGAGAGTTGCGTTTCACACCGCTTAGAAAAACTCTCTCACGAGGATTCAATGACCCTTTTCCGTCGCTATGCTCAGCTAAAGGACACGTGCCCTCAGAATGATCTTGCTGACCAGGTTCTTTCTCTTTTTCCCAACTAAAATCACGACAAAAATACAGTTTATTCCCTTCAGAGTCACTGATTTTATATTATCTGCTTTCACTGCGATGCAGGCTGTGAGATGTTGTGGGGGTTTGCCGTTGCCCCTTCAAATTATTGGAAGCAAACTTCGTGGGAAGTCAATTGAGTTCTGGCAAATCATGGTTAAGAAATTGTCGCAACGCGGTGGTTGTCTTCTTGATTCAGATGAGGAAGTGCTTGCTTTGCTGCAAGAATGCTTGGATGTTTTGGAAGATAATTCCATTGTCAAGGAATGCTTCATGGACTTAGGCCTGTTTCCTGAAGATCAGATGATCCCCGTTTCTGCCCTCTTTGATATCTGGACAGAACTGCATAACCTAGATGAAGAGTTTTGCGCAATGCCATATATCTACGACTTAACTTCCAGGAATCTTTCCACTGTCGTAGTTACCAGGTACCGGGGCTTTTTCTTATCTATTGTATACGCCATCCATATGTTCATAGCCAGCCAATATATCTTCTACTCGAATCTTAAAACTGCTTGTGTTTTAGCACTGATATGTTTGGACAAGTTACTTATGACTTCTTGTGTGTGTAAATGAAATTAGGATGGTATTGATTTGGTTATGTTATGGTAAATGAAATTAATACGTGGTGCTTGACCAGGAAAGTGGCAAGTGAAGCAGACAACTACTACAATAACCACTTCCTGATGCAACATGACCTTCTCAGAGATCTAGCTATTCATCTAAGCAACGAGAAGCCATTGGAACAGAGGGAAAACCTGATTATTGACATAAATAAAAACAACCATCGTGAGTTGTGGTCAGAACCAAAGAAGCAAGGCATCATTCCTCGCATATCTCACAAATTGTCTATTATACTGAAGCAAAAACAAGTCATTGCTCGCTCGGTCTCCATATCATCTGGTTTGATCTCTCTCTATACTAGCAGAGTCACTCACTTTTTTATGGGTCAAGGCCCAAAATTCTTCTAACAGTACTTCAGATTTTTTTACTTTCAACGTGACAAAAATGATTCGCATGAAAAATCCTTTTCGTTTATGGCCTTGGTGTCTGGCGCAGGTGAAGCTTTCACTTCAAAATGGTGGAGCATGAAACCAAGTAGAGCCGAGGTTCTCGTACTAAATATCGGGGGTAACGATTACGCCTTACCAGATTTCATCAAGTATATGAGGAAACTCAAAGTTCTAATTCTCATAAACTACAGCTTCCATCCTTCTCAAATACACAGTTTTGAGCTACTTGGTTCTCTATCCAACCTAAAGAGAATCAGACTGCAGAGAGTTTCTGTCCCTTCCCTTTGCAAATTGAAGAACCTCAAAAAATTATCCCTTTACATGTGTGAAACAAGTCAGGCTTTTAAAAGCAACACTAGTATTAAGGATGCACTACCAAATCTGGCGGATATGAGCATTGACTATTGCAAAGATTTGAAGGCACTGCCTGTTGGGTTCTGTGACATAACTTCATTAGAGAAGCTGAGCATCACCAATTGTCATAATTTCTCCGAGCTGCCCCGTGATTTGGGAAAGCTAGTGAATTTGCAAGTACTGAGGCTTAATAACTGTACTGATTTGGCAGACATTCCCGTTTCAGTCAAAATGCTTCAAAAGCTTAGCCTTCTTGACATGTCGTACTGCATAAACCTGTTAAGATTACCGGAAGAGGTTGGTGAGCTGAGTAACCTATCAAAGCTCTACATGGCGGGTTGTTCAAGATTGTCTGAGTTGCCAATCTCTGTCACCAACCTGGAGAAGCTGCGGAAAGTTATATGCGATGAAGAAATTGGCATCTTATTGAGAGAATATTTCGATCTTACAGCTCTCACACCCAGCATAGAGATGACCAAAGATGATAATAATTTTAACTTAAATTGGCTTTTTGGTCAATAAGGAAACTTGAATTGGCTTCATGGAGCTCCATGCGGTATCTCCACTCATGATGAATCGGTAATTTTCCTGCGGTATATCTTCTGTTTTGCGTTTCTTTTCTGATTATTCATTGTCTTGTACAAAGCCTGATTTATTGTTTGTTCATAAAAACATCAGAGGATAAAATTATGCGCCACACTATCATGATATTTTCAATGATATTCTCGTGTTCCCTAGTAATCTGACTGGCAATACTAAAGCTTAAGCATATGTCAAAAGGAAAGAGATCGCAAATAATGCAAGTTTTGCGGTTTATACAAATATAACATGATTAAATTCCATTCGTTCCATATTCCCTTAGGAGAGTCCATTTACAGCACGTTTGGAAAATTTGAGGAGGAAAGGGAAGATTATGAGGGGTGAGAGAAGATATGTTATTTGATATGAAGAAAATTGAGGGAGGGTTGTTGTTGGGAAAAAAATATGAAATGCCTATTTTACCATAAAAATGAATTAATGATCATCTATTCATTAAATTTATATTTCAATACACAAATTCAATAATTAGTAGCATAATCATTTGATTAAATTAATAAAATAAAATTAATATATAATTAAATAGTTAAAAAAAGTGAAGATTCTTTGTCAGAAAACTAGAGTTTCTTTTCTAAAGAAAGGAGGCGAAGGAAGATATGGAAGGTTGAGACCAGCAAAGAGAGGAGAGAATTGATTATTAAAGAATAATATTTAAAAATGCAATAATTCTTAAAAAAGTAAAATTATATAAAATTTATTGTAGTTGTAGATTTTTTATAGATGACGGATAGTTTTAGGATAATGGATAAGATTTTTGGTATGTTTGGATGATAAAAAAAAATGGAGAGAAATGAAATAAAAATAAATACTAAGTTAGAAAATTAGAGGTATTCAAATTGAGGACCCGTGGGTCCTGATCCCAATTTGTGGCGAGATGCAAACTCCCAGTTAGATCTCCGTATTACCAGGACCAGGACCAGGACCTTCTGCATACTAAACAAGCCGTTATATTTTAGATAAAATGACTTCCTTCAAAACTTATGCACATTTTAAAGAGACGACGTTTAGATAAAATGACTTCCTACAAAACTTGTGCACATTTTAAACAGACGACGATCAGAAGGACCCTACAACAAACATGTGAACAAGAATAAAGAACATTAGCTCATAGGCTGTAAACCACAACGAAACGGGCCGACAAACATTGATACAGCTGTGATGAAGATTATACGGAGTATTAATTAATAATCGAAGGGAAATTGTTTACACCCAGGGGTATATGTAAGCACCGACAGAGCTTAGAAATGTTTGATAAGAGAGCCCGTTTACAGAGTATAGATGCATAAATAGTAACATGACAGAAGTATTACACAGAAAAGGGATAAACGAGATTGATGCAACTTCATCCTCTGTCCACCAACTCTTATCACCCCTACGAAACAAGTTACTCTTCCAAGTGACATTGATAGATATCTTGCTCATCGACATCAATGAGATGCATACAAACATTCAATATTCCTATGCATATTAACCATTCTAGTCTATGGGGAAATGCTGTTATCACACATTTCTTCCCTGACGCTGACAAGGCCATAAGCGCAACATACCATGCCATCATTATCTAGATACTCTCAGCTTTTTGGATGCAGGTGAATTGAATTTAAATGGCATACACCATCTCCCCACTACTGTCAATATCAAGCTCGGAGTCTGATTCGAAATCTTCCATGCCATCATCTTCAAACTCTTCCATAAACTGCTCCCAAGAACGGGTTCCAGCTGGGGGTATGGTAGCTTCTGAAATTATCTGCATGATCACGTCAATGCTCTGCACTGGTTGGTCTGACTCTTCAAATTGGTTGTCCAGTATCTTCTCATCCATTAGGTCTGCAGGGAGATTCTTCAGAAACCATTCGTGGTTCAAGATTTCAGGAATGGTGATTCTCTGTCATACAAAATATCCAAAAGCTTAGGGTGCAAAAGAAAAATTAAACTGGCAAGGCAGAGTTCATAACTTATATTTCTATCCGTCACAATCAAGAGGTCAAACTCATAATAAGCATTCAACTTTCTTGGGTGGTTATTTATAATCACATTTGACTATCTCCATCATACAACAAATGAGGCTAAGTCCACCAAAGTCATAGTAACAGTATAACTTTAATTAATTCTCATTAACGAAGGAACATGGTTAAATAATAACTAAAAACAGTAGTAGCTAGAATTTACAAAATGACCATTGAAGAGCAACAAGAAATGGTGGCATACTGCGTCCAATATAACATTTTCCCAAAAGGATTGACAACCACACGTCCACTATAACAATTTTCCAAAAGGGTTGACAACCACACCTATAAGGGGAAAAACTCAGAAACCATTTTAGAAGTTCATACATCGTACTAAACAGGTGCAACAGCGCAAATAATATGAAGCAGAGATCAATATGATAGCAAAATGTAAAGCATCCAAATAGTAAGATTTTTTACTGAAAGAAGGGCAACAAGGAACTACAGCTTGAGCATCAACAAGCTAAAATAGAATGCTAGAAGAAAAACACTACAGCTAAAAAGAAATTCAAGTTGATATAAAAACATGTACATAAAATTCCTTAGAGAAAGAAAAGAGGCGACCAAATTATTATTATTTTATTTAATCAAGGTGTCCCCAGACCACTTTGAGCTTGAGACTAATCCCTTTCCAAACGAGCGCAAAGAGTTTTCGCCTATCCCAACAATTAGGCTTATTGGGATTTAAAATTGAGTCCTCCTCCTTATAGGGGAGAGGCAATCAAATTATTTAGATGCAGAATCAGATCACTTATTAGAAAAGAAACACTAACCTCCGCAGGATCAAAAACAAATATCCTAGAGATAAGGTCACGGCACGCCGGTGATATTTGGACAAAGTCTGGAATGAAGTACTGAACACTCAAAATTCTCTGCAATTATGCAACCATAACAAGTGGTAACTCAAGCAACCCACCACCAATCACCAAGAAACATGCAATTATCTAAATGTTCAATCAACCTGTATAGTCTTTCGAAAATCCTTTGGTTCATTAGGATCTTCAAAAGGATATGATCCCACTAGCATCACATACAAGGTCACTCCACAAGACCAAACATCTGCAATCTGACATCAAATGCATGGCAACACAATAGCAACACCATTAGTATAAAAAAACAAACGCTACTGAAGCTACAAAAAAAATGAAATGTCTGATCAGAGTTAGATCCAATTCTCACTTGGGCTTATCTGTCCATAATACAGACCGAATCACACAAGTAAGAAAGAATCAAACTAGAATCACACAAGTAAGAAAGAATCAAACTAAAAAGAAGACGGCTTGACCTGAGTTTCAAATGGCCCAAACAAAAATGACCACTGGGTACAGTAAGAATAGTTAACTAATAACGGTAGTTGTTCTGTAACCACCACAAGTCGATAACTAGCCAGACCACAATTACATCAGAATTCTTTACAAGATCCAACATCACAGTACTACTCCCATACAGAAAGAACAAGAAACTAATACAAGAGTTAGCCTACCTTGCCATCATACTCTTGCCTCAGCAGTACCTCTGGAGCAATATATGCAGGAGTCCCCACAGTTGACTTTGGTTGTGAATGAAGCACTGATGACTGTCAATAACAATATCTAACAGGCTAGTAAGTTACAGATAGATCCAAAAATCTAGACTCAAGGAAGAAACAGTTGCATAGTGTTCATTACCTACACTTGTATAAATCCCAAAGTAGATAAATAGTATATTTTAGATGCATCCAAAACATAAGGATGCTGAAATTACAAACAAAAAGGACCCAAACAAACAAACAAACAAAATTCAAAGACCTCAAGGTGACAATGCATTTGCAGTTTAAGCTCCATCTCAATTCTAATAGACCTCAGAACACAAACAGCAAACATTAAAGAACTATGTCAAGCAAGAGGTATTTTGGAGGTTTTGTTTCGAATAGTGCTAGTATAGGTGGCAGGAAAATGCACTAGCATTCGTGATGAGCAGAGACAAATGTATTCTTAAACAGACTGGGAAAAATGCATCCTTTAAAAGAGAAAATACTCAACCAAAAATTTCCCAGTAAAATATAAAGTCAGATGAACAAATTCTTACCTTGGAGTAACCAAAATCACATATCTTCAAACGAGGTGCTGGGCTTCCATCTAATAATGTGTTTTCCAGCTTCAGGTCCCGATGACACACTTGCTTCATGAAGAGACATGATACAAAGGAAACCAATGCATGAACATTATGTATATTTCATTCTAGTGTGGGTTAAGTACAATTTTAAGCTGGAATGAATGAATGGGGATGAAGAATTTAATTACCATCGCATGGCAATAACTGACCCCAGAAATGAGTTGTTGAAAGAAGAAACGAGCCTGGTTCATAATCATTGGTCAACAAGGGATGCAGGTAACATATCAAAATAAGGAACTTGTTCAACAATGAATGAAATGAGTGGGGGGAGGGCAAATTGAAATAAAAACCTCATCCTCAGGAAAGCGCCCAGCATTGCAGATTCGCTCAAAGAGTTCTCCTCCAGATGCATATTCCATAACAATGGCTAGATGAGTAGGCGTCAAAATGATCTGGGTGAAATTTTAGAGAACGGTTTAGTTGATTGAAGCTACCTCGACTCTGAACAGATGTTGCATTGAAGTTGTCAGAACATACTAACCTCCTTGAACCTAACAATATTAGGGTGTCTCAAAGACCTGTGATTAATGATTTCCCTCTTCACATTTTCATCTATCTGTGATTCAAATAACATGATTTTAAATAGGTCAGCAGAGTACTCCATCACTCCATCAGTCAAAACTCAAAAGTAGAAGTAGGGGACAAAACGGAAAGGAAAAAAAAAAAAAGGCTGACAACCAAGTTTGCATGACAAAGGTCAATTTTAAAACTTTAAAGTTTAACAACAAAATATCCCTTGCTTCACATTGCCATTTTTAATACTTGAATCTTCCTTCAAAAATCACATGCTTCGTATTTGCCAGTCCAACGTTTTCAGGCAAATACCAAATTTTACATCAACGGCACTCCCCCATCTGTTAAACCTCCCAAATCAAATCAAAGATTTTCTTGTCCAAGTAAGTTCTTTACCGGGAAGGCACTACACAATAACAAGCTAGCCAATTAGCTATTCACACCCACGAGTTCATCCAATAAAAAGGGTGATTGTAAATGTCACGAGAATTATAATTTCATTTCTTCTCATTGTCAATGAAACAGCGAATTTAACTCCCACCCCTCTTTCTTAGTTCCTCAAATGGAAACAGTTATTAAAGACCACGATACGCAATAATTGACCGGCTTCGGGTTTGAGTTGATCTTAGAAATTTCTTTCCATATTCAGCTATTATATTCCCTACAGAAGTCATCGACACTATGGAAATGAATGGTGATAAAGGGATATAGAAAAAGGCAAGAAAAACCAAAAAAAAGGAACCAGTCATTAATATCATAACTACTTCAGAACTGAAACAAAAACGGAAATCCAAACACATCTTATAAGTAGTAACGAAGACAGCATAAAAGCAGCAGCCAACAACTCACTAAAAAATCACTCGACAGAAAGAAGCGAGAACGCTGTTATCTTCACAGGTAATTCTTTCGTTCGAAAAATAAAAGATGACAATACTGTATAAAATTTCCGGGTCGAACCTTATCCCCGCGTTCGATATACTTCACGGCGACAAGCTCATTAGTTTGCTTTTCCCTCATTAGCCTGGCCACCCCGAAATTTCCGGACCCAATATTTCGGACGAAATCGTACCGGTCACTATCGTGCATGATTGGCATGTCCATGGTTGGCCCCAGGGTCATCGGCGAAGGATCCATTGAAAAACCGTTACCGTGCAGCAAATAGAAAACCCAAGTCACATTAGAATAACGATGTCTGTACAGTACTCACTGGTTCCGATGCAGAGAAGATAGACAACAGAACGACGATCGCCGATTAATAGGCTAGATAAAATCGTTCAGGAATCGAATTTGTGGAACTCCAGCAGGTGTTGAGGCAAGCTAAAAGTTTATACGAAGAGAGAGGAGTGGAGACTTTGTGAAGTGGGAATTATGGAAATTGGTAGGCGCAGGCCAGCGGAAAGGAAAAGGAAGAAAATGGATGGGTGGGTGATTGACTGATTCTGACAGAAACGAAGAGGAAAAATGGGAGAACGGCATCGTTTTAGCGTGTTGGGGTCCCAGATGAAGATGACACCGGTTGTGCTGATGGGCTCGTAAGCAACATTGTCGCATTTCTCTTCGCTTCTATTTTTTTCTTCGCTATTTTTTCAAAAAAAAAAAAACTAAAAATGTTTGCTATGTTTAATGGCTGCTGGGTCACTGTCAATGGTCAGCGTCATCCACTTGAGCTTTGGCTTCTTTCGCAAAATTGACTGGACGACGCCTCTTGATTGGATAAATTTTTCTGGCTTCTGACTGCGATCCCCTACGGCGCACCAGAATCATTTCCCTGTGCCTCTCCTCCACGTTTTGCATGCTGAATCCGACGGTCCATGCCACGAGAATTCGAATCCAATCCAAATCCAAGTCCAGATTATGTGTATTTTTGGGCTACCACTTGGGACAACTTTTTGCAAGATGGAAATAGATTCTCTGCCATTTTCCTTGGAAACGAAGAAGAAACGCGTGGAACGTTGAAAGAAACAAAATTGGACATTTTACATATTTAAAATAGATAACAACAAATAAATAACTTTTTTAGAGATTTAGGCATAATGTGACAATCTACTTTCCTTAAATTAAGGGAAAATGGCATTTAGGTCCCAAAGACCAAACTTAGTTATAAAGAAGTCCCCCTACATTTCCCTTACCATGAGGTCCTTAGGGACTTTTTTATAATTATGTTCATTTGCAAAATTACCTTGCTGCCCCTGTCATTTCTGCAGTCCTTCCTTATCCTTTTGTGCAGTGGAGAGAGAAAAGAAAATATTAAAAAATTCGCAGGTACTGTTCACAATGTATGGGAATATTAACAACTTCGCAGGCCGTTTTGACAACTTCGTCAGCACATTTTAACAACTTTTCAGGCGGGGGTACTGTTCACAACGTATGGGAATCTTAACAACTTCGCAAGCTGTTTTGACAACTTCTCAGGCGAGAGTAGTGTTCACATGCCATGAGAATTTTAACAACTTCGTAGGCCGTTTTGACAACTTGATAAGCACATTTTAACAACTTCTCAGGTGGGGGTAGTATTCACATGCCATGGGAATTTTAACAACTTCGCAGGCCATTTTGACAACATGATAAACACGTTTTGACAACTTCTTAGGCAGGGGTAGTGTTTACAAGCTATGGGCATTTTAAAATTCCCATGGCTTGTGAACACTACCCCTGCCTGAGAAGTTGTCAAAACGTGCTTATCAAGTTGTCAAAACGGTCTTATTAGTTGTTTAAATGATTATTTTTAATAATAAAATATGATAAAAAATTATTTAAAATTTTTTTAGAAAAAAAAAAGAAAGAAAGAAAAACCCGAGACCGGG